>JAMQGT020012698.1:0-193945 GCA_024447675.2 Pterophyllum scalare | reverse complement strand
TTGCACTGAGAATATCCAAAGCTCATTGTCTATTCATGTGATGTACCAATGGTATGTATATGGTCCTCTTTCTCAGTTTTGTTATAGCATAAACAACTGACACAAAAAGGACTAGAACTCGTTACATCTGTAAGCAGTGATGTTAAATTTGCTATATTAAATTCAGATCTGAATACACCATAAACAGACAAACAACAGTTGCTTTTCAAAGACATCTTTTTTAACCATTTTTTTTTTTATACACAAGAAACAACAGTCAATTATACCAAGTATGCATGCTGGATCTGTACGTATGTCAAAAAGGGGTAAAAGGCATAGAAGGGAGGAGGGGGTGTTGTATACCCTTATTATTACGTTTTGTTTTTTTTTTAAGAAAAAAGAAACTGATACAGAGACCAGCAGTCATCAGAACACAACATGACTCCTCTGTGAGAATCAAACATATGTAAACCTGGCTGCAAATAAAACTTTGCAGAGCTGCTTAAGGGTGAGTAGTAGTACTGGTGATAGTAATAATCGTAGAGAAACAGACACTTGCTATTTTAACAGTCCTGCAATAATAGTGAGTATAAACACTCAGAAAAAAAAGGTAACAACAGGATTTTTTTTTGTTACTGAGCCTGCACCTTTGCTAAAATCCAAATGTACCTTTATTTTCTGAGAGGAGACCATAAAACCTGTTCCCTGGGGTTATTTAAGTTGGTGTTGAGTTTTCTGTAGTAAAAAAAACTCACCCAAACAGTCATTAAAAGTAAACTTGACAATATTTTGGTTTCTCCCACTAACCTTCTTAACCACTTTTCTTTTTGCCTATTTTATGACTAATAAAAGAAAACTCCAGGTGTACAGAAAAGTTTGAACTGTACACTGCACAAAAAGGTCACCTTCCATCATGAACCTCTAACTGACAAAAAAAGGGAATATTGCATGTAGTTATTTAGGGAGACATGAAGGAAAAATCATCCTGCAGAAATATTTAAAATAGTTCATTTGTGATGTATATTAAAATATATATATCTTGGTGGTGGTTGGGGTGCTCCTGTTGGCTTTCATATCGAGCCATTTTTGTTGTTATGTGAAAGCTCTGTCTCCATCAGACACATCATGAATCACATCAGTGTCAATCAGCCCTGGGGCCCAGTCCTGGAAGCAGGTTTAGCTAACACCTCTGAGTTTGTTAACCCTGAGATGAGGGAAACTCTAGGTTTTCTGTTTTAGAAAGAGACTTTAACTCTGAGTCAGTTACTGGGGGACTCTGAATTAAACCTGCTCGCTGGCGGGTTTTCTCCAACAAACTGAGTTTCTCTCTACTTCTCCCTTCCTGTTGCACCTGAACCAGCTAATTAACATTCCAATTAACGTCCTCATTCATAAAGTCAGTGTCAAAGCTCAGAGCAGCATGAATGAATTTGTTTGTTTTTACATGTACTGAAATGTTAGATAGTAGTTTATATAGTAAATATAGTATATAGTATAGTATATAGTATAGTAAATATATAGTAAATAAAGATAATCTGTTTAAAGCTTTAGACACATCAAACACTGATCATTCGAGTGCTCAGAGTAGAATAGCGCTGTATTAGAACTAGTTCATTTACCATTTGTCATGTTGTAGTTGGTCACAATGACGGAAAAATGTCTGTCACTGCTGGAATTTTGGAGACGATGTAAACATTTGAATGATTTTAAGACTTAAATGGAACCAAATCCATTTTAAAGTGAGTTTTTAAATACAGACACAGACACTGTTCACAGATTGAGATTCACTGATTAAATTCTGTCAAGATATTGAAAGGTATGATGTCTGAAATTCAGAATATGACTCTTAACATATCTTCAACTGAAAATCACCTAAATCAGTCTTAGCAGGTCAACCCTGAACTGGATCTGCCTGATGGCATCATAGGCTCCGTAACAGATCAGCAAACTGTGTCCAGGTTGGAGTCCAACTGCATAGATGTTTTACTAAGAGAGCCTATGAGTGAAGGTTGAGATTAGATCAAATTAGAAATGGTTAAACTGGGGAACATTAAAGTTTTCTGTAAATGTCATTAAGGATTTTTATCCTGTAATGTCAGAAATAATGAAATTACCCTTAAAAAAAAAAGTGAGGTTGTTACATTCCATTGGTACATTAAAATTTTACCAAATAATTGTGCGAACAATGAAATGGTCAAACTATAGCAGTTTTATTTAAGACAAAAAGCCTGTCTTGAAGGTAAATAATTAGATGTAAATATTAAATTTAAAAAAATAGGATTGCAGGTTCATCTAATGAAAGTTCAAGCTGAGTAATGATGACCCATATATTTTGTCTGTATGTGTAAATCCCCACTCGCCCTGCAGGCGATATTGTTTGTCCTTGAAGCTCAGGTCTTTTACCAAGGGCCTGGGAGCTTGAGGGTCCTGCAAAGTATCTTAGCTATTTCCAGGACTGTACTCTTCTGAAAAAGAGATCTTCCACAGGATCTTAGAACAGATACTCTCAACCACCTGTGGGAATATCCCATTTTGACCTCGGGACTCTGCACAGATGTTCCTGTATACTATGCCAGCCACTTGGTTATGGCATTCTATGTATGCCCTGCCTGCTAGCATCTTGCACCCCGCTGTTATGGGGGCTGGGGCAAATTCAGGGGCATCTCTGCACAGCCTGCACCTGGCGTCTTGCCTGTGTGGTAGACCCCGGCCTCTATCGAGCTTGTGCTTAGAGCTGGTTTCTGTGCTGCCATGATTAGTGCCTCTGTGCTGTCTTTAAGTCCAGCTTTTTCCAGCCTTGTCCAGTCATTGGTATTTCAATATCAGCCACTCTTTCATCAGTTGTTCTGGAACAGAAAACTCAGAGGTGCCAATCTCAGAGTTTAAAAATAAACTGAGTGAACATGCTTCCTGGAATAGAGCCCTGCTGTTAAATGTACCAAACCCCTTAAGTCCCCAAAAACCAATATCCAAATATTGTGCTGAATAAGCCTAAATCTTGCTCGGGAGGAGGCTTGTAACAAGCTGTGCTCTTAAGTCTAGTCAAACATTTAATATTTGTAGTGCAAACAAGGAAAACTTGTAGATCATATTCTTTTTGACTTTTGGAATTTCATTTTTCATAAACAGCACATTGCATTAAACAAAATCCCACCACCACCACCAAAAAAAAAAGAACTGAACCTAAATGTTCTCGATTTCTGCAGGACATTTTCCAATTAAACGAAGGAAAAAGACGACAAAGTTCAAACTAGACTGTATCGTAACTATGGCAACCACATGCAAATAAATAAAGAAGCATAAGCAAACTACTTTTGGTAATTTTCTTTTAAATCCTCAACAGAAGACAGTTCTTAGCAATGGCACATTAACTGGTGCGTGCAGATTATGTTAATTCTAATATATGGAATATAACTGAACAAGGACCTTAACAATGGTTCTTTAAGGACATGCCACCAAAAAAAACAAACAAACAACAAAAAGAAAAGTCATTTGAACTCTTTAACACAAATGAACTGATTGACCAATAATCTACGGGACAGTCACACAATACACTTTTATCTTGTGATTTGTGATACCATCAATGCAATGAACATTTAAAAAAAAAAAATTCATTCAAACATCCCTTTTCCAACCAACAACATACATTAAGAACTCAAATCTTTGGTGTTAATGTTCTGTTTTGGGGGAGAGGGGGAGAAAATGGTTGACCGGTGACTAAACCAACCCTTCAAACTGTTGCTTCTTTAAGCTTTATATATTTATATATAGATATATATATATAGATATATATGACATCTCTGTAAATGTGACTCTGGACGCATATACAGACATTACAGGTAAATGTGTGCAAGCCCTGTCAAGCCGTGACGATCCAAACATATCTGAGAAAAGTTTCAAATGGAACCTCCTTCCCTCCCAAAGTAGCTCTACATTTGCCTGTAATGAATACTGTGGATACACTAAAAACCTCATCCCCGCTCACCAGAAAACAAAGGGGAACTCTTCACTTTTTCATTTTTTTCTTTAATAAATGTATCATTTTATATAAAGACATTCAACAGTGAGCAATGCAATACAGTTCAAGTAATAGACTTAGGGATTTTTGAGTTCCCTGTGGAAAACACTAAAGTCTGCTAATGGGGAGTGGGGAAAAAATAGACTGTGCTGTGATTGAGGGAAAGGAAAGACTATGACATGCATTTGGTGATGATGCTGCATCTAATTATGGGAAGCCATGAGGTACAAGACTCTTAAAGGGAGGACACACACACAAAAAAAAGTCAAAGTTAGGGGGTTCTAGATTAATTGATGGGAGTGACTGAAGTATCAATGCACAAAAACCCTGATTTACGTCTTTTTTTTCCCTCCTCAAACGCTGGCTTTGTTGTGTGGTAGTTTCTACGGTAAACTTGGAAAAACACCTGAGGGTCAGTGACAGGAATCTGTGATGGAAAAAGTCTGCTGAATCAAATGGGCCTGCATTTCCAGTAGCACCTTATTATGTATTGTGTGTCAGTTTCAGATTAACATGACTGTGGTGCTTTAGATAAAGAAAAACAAATAAAAAAACATTAGATCTGGACCTATCCATTGCTGTACATTCAAGATTATATCGGCATCGACAAACCCCATGTAAAAAAGCAAAGACAACCTGTGACTTAATCCAAGAAAGCGAAGCTCAAAGGCTGTGTCCCAGTTCAAAAGCTGATTTTAAAGGGGAAGGCTGAATGTGCGCCTCTGCAAAACAGATGATTTGCAGATAATTCACCACAGTGTAATTGTAAATTATCCAAAATTAGCTTGTGTATAATCACTGACACTAAAAGAAACACTGATACTAAAGAAAAACACTGAAATGCAAGAAAAAAATTAAAAATCTTATTAACAAATTTAGACAGTTGAAAAACTGCAAAATACAAAGTTTGCAATAGAGCTGGAAGCCCAACGATCCAAACTTCTACAGAAACACACAAAAAAGCCTGAGAAAGTCCTTCCCACTGCAGCAATGTCTCAAAAGCCCCTGAAACAGGACACAGCTAACCTTACATCAGCTTCCACTTACACGTGGGATTCTTAGCTGAACTGGGACATCAGAATTGGAATAGTTAGAAGTTTTCAAGCAAATTTGGCACCAAATTTCTTTTAAGTGGTCCATAAGATGTCATACAATTTAGCAGTTGGACCAGTTTATTTTTGTGTAAAGTTTGAGCTACACCACTAAGGACCTAGAGGTCAAAGTGAGTTCTATATACTTCCATTTTATCTTTTAATGATACTTATGAATACATGTGGAAACTAATCAAACTTGCATTGTTTGGTTGAGTCTTTGAACCTGGCAATATAAAATCTAACTGTTTCTGCAGTTAAAAACAAGGCAGAAAAAGGGAAACTTACTGCCAATGGCTTTCAGCCCTACAAACCTCATTTCTCATAGCTCATCTACCTGCAGCAGGTAGAACCTAACAACCCATCAGATTGGTAAGTTTTATGGGAGTGATTGTAGATGTGAACACACTGCAGTTAGTTGAGGACAGAGACTGGTGCAGATAAATGGACAGTGGGCACAACTCACGAGTCCTCTTATGGAAGATTGTTTCTGCCACTGCTGAAAAAAACCCATTATTGGTTATTGATGGTTTGAAGTTTCGAGTTAATAACGCAAAATTTCTGGAATATACCGAAGACCTCAAAAGTTTGAGAAAATAATTTGAAATTTCATGTTAGCTCTGCCAATCAGGAATCTCCATGAAGGATTTCCTTGTTACCTGGAGACAGATGACAGAATTTTAGCACACTCAATATTGGGTAGCAACAGCATCAGTGAGCTACCATTGAACAAGCAAACGTGAACAAATTAGCAGGTTTTTTGACCTTTGAATGCCTTCTAGCAAACAACTGCATAAAAGGTAGGGGGAATCAATGTGTTCAAATTATTTTCTCAAAGTTTCAAGTTAATAACTTTTTTTTTCCCTCAGTGGCAGAAACAAGCTTCTGCACCTTCTTAAACAATGGAAATGTGTGAGTGTTTGAGCTCTCCAATGCTAAGTTATCAAACTGGGAAAACCCCACAAATGACAGAAGAGAGAGGGGTGCTTTGTCCAACTCTGTAACCAGCATCTTATTTTTTTAAGTACATGCCCTGTTCTGTTTATTTAAAAACAACAAAAAACAGAAACGGCTAATGCCTAGCCACTATTCTCTTTTGCACTATTCTCTTAACCTTTGTTTTCCATTAGGACCTTTCAAAAGCTGCATATTATCAGATCAGACAGGGCATAAGACAACTTGATCCCTATGAGACACTGCTGCTGAGCTGTATACTCACAACAGCAACCAATCAGTAATAGATAATTTCATGTTTCTAGGGAGAATAAAATGCAAGTTGGTGGTGGACTGTAGCTCTCGTGTTTGAAGATGTTCTTTTCTTTAGTCTGACAGAAAATGCAACCACTGGCTGGAAAGTCAAGCGTAGAGCATTAAGTTTTAGGTTCAAATAAAAACCGAACACTATCAGCAATCAAACACTGTGTTTCACGCCAACAGCTTGACTGTGATTATCTCCCTGACTTTAGTGCATCTCACTCTCTCTAACTGCAGAACTACTTTAACACAAAGCTGGATTGCACATTCTTTCAAGTTTTCAGATTTTCTTCTAAAGCCTGCATCTTCAGCTCAGAACATTAACTTCATGTACCTGGTTTCCTTACACACAAAGCATTTAGTCAAAGCTTATTTCTGAAGGTTTTCAAACAAAAACAACCCCAGTTTTTCAGTACTCAGTCATAGAGCCTTATCTCATGTCTTTGTTTAAACCACACATAAAAAAAATGGGTTTCAGCTTTTATGGCAACATTTTTCACCATGCTTAGCCTTTCACAGGCCTGGAAAGAATCTTACCATCTTGCCTTTGTTAAGGCCAAATTCAAAGTGGGATTTTCACATCCCAATTATATACAAAGATAAAATCAAAAGCAAATTGGCACAAATTTGTGACAGGTAATCCAAATGAAGTCATTTTTGCATAGGGTAAAAATTCACACTGACGCAAAACCCTTTCATTGCCATCGATTCCTTCAATGTCAGAAATGGAGGACTAGATTATATCATTATTATTATTATAGAGCTTACAGAAAAGACTGAATATATGTTACTTTTACCTTTGGAAAGAGGAGGCAAAGAAAATTTGGGGTTTTTGAAAAGGTTAAAAAAATCCATCTCATTTTAATTGCTAATTACACCTCCTTTGACTGATGCAGCTTCAGTTTGAACTCATCTCCTTTGACGTCCAGTCAAAGCTTTGTTAGCACTGAGGTTACAAATGGAGTTTAAGTGCTTTGAAGGTTGTGGCGTTCGTTTACGTACCATTTTGTTTTCAAAAAAGGCTATTTGGTGCACAAGCGCTTTGTCTGAAACTCATTTTTATGTGTGGCCTTAAACACACCATGTTTTTGTTTTCCTTTACTCCATTTGCTTTCACAAAGTTTAAAAAAAAAGAAAAATCCCAGTAGACTCTTTGCCTCCCCCCTTCACACCAACTTTGGTCTCTGGTTCTGACCTGTTAAATTTACACACAATGCTGTGAAAGCATTTACCCCTTCCTGACGTCTCTTTTTTTCTCATATTTGTCACACGTCTCAGTTCAAACAGCAGTTGGTATTAGATAAAGATAACCCAAATAAATACAAATTAGTTTTTAAATGATTATTAAATTTATTAAAAGAAAAAAAAAAGCTATCCAAGCCTACCTGGCCCTATAACTGGTTAGCATTGTTGGCAGCAAGAACTGCAATGAGTCATTCACGTCACTGTGGACGACTTCTGACCCACCCTTTGCTGTCTTAAACTGTTTTAATTGAGCCACACTCCAGGGTTTTTGAGCATGAATGGCCTGTTTAAGATCACGCCAAAGTATCTCAATCTGATTCAAGTCCAGACTTTGACTTGGCCCCTCCAAAAATCTTTTTTTTTTAGCCACTCAGAGGTGGACTTGCTGGTGTGTTTCAGATTATTGTCCTGCTACATAACCCAAGTGCACTTGAGCTTTCCTTCAGTATTTTCTGACAGAGAGCAGAATTCATGGTTCCATCAATTCCAACAAGCTGTCCAGGTCTTAAAGCAGCAAAGCAGTCCCACACCATCACACTACCACCACGTTTGACTGTCGATATGAAACACTGTGTTAGTTTTGTGTCGGATGTAACAAGACACAAACCTTGCTTTTGTCTCGTCAGTCTACAGAAGATTTTCCCAAAGGTCTTGGGGATCGTCAAGATGGTTTTTGGTAAATGTGAAACAAGCCTTTGTGTTTCTTTTTGGCCAGCAGTGGTTTTTGCCTTGGAACTCTTTACTGCTAGTAGTTATTGTGACTGAGCTTAACTGAGGCAAGTGAGGCCATCGTTTAAACATTTCATTTTGTATTTATTTGGGTTGTCTTTGTCAAATAATAACATTTGTTTTGAGGATCTGAAACATGTGAAAAATATGGGGGAAAAAAAAAATCAAGAAGGGGCAAAACCCCTAAAATGATATTCCAGAAAAGCAATAAACAAATTTCAACACTTAGTTTATACACGCAAGGCTTTAGTCTTTAAGACCACAAAACTGTTCTGTGTCACTTGTGCACCCCCTCCAACCAAATTCCTCAGCAGCAGCAGTCTACATAAAGGAACAACTAGTCCTTTGTCTTTTATGCTACATTGTTTTATCTTTTTGTATGGAGAGGGATGGAGAACAGACACTTGACATCATCAAGGGTACATCTAATGTTTAAAAAAAAAAAAAGGAAAAAATGATGGGAACAAAGAAAAGGTTTGAAAATGGGAATGTTCTGTCATCATTCTTGTAGTTTTTTTTGAGTTTCTGGGAGAACGTCTGAGCTGGAGTTTAGGTAGCAGCGAGGTCAACCTGAAATTCTGACATCTCCTACTCCATTTCCTTCCTTCGGCCACTTTTTCCCCCCACATTCAAAAACATTTAAAACTTCCTTGTGCAAATCAAGCAGTCTTTAGAAAGAATGCCCTCCAAAATTGTTCTTGTAAAAATATATAATTCCAAGGTGGATGATGTGTGTTTTAGCAAATGTTAAACTTGTATCTGTGTTTATCAGGTCTGGTTATGGGGTTGTTTTGTAATTCAACCAATCCCACCTCCACCTATTAAGCTTCATCATGCTCCCTATTTTCCTTTCCCCAGAAGTGTTGGTGTCCATGTGGGGTTAGTTGTGTAACAGGGTTAGCTTGGGTTCATCTTCTTCCAGAGGGCATCTGTGTGTAGACAGGATAGGCAAGACGCACATTTAGTGAGTCGTTGTGCTGCACCAGGGAAGTCTGGTGGTAGTGGAGCACCAGGTCCTTCAGGCTGCTATACAGGTTGTAGGGTTCAGCAAAGCCAAAGCCACGTGGTGTGCTGTAGATGACACAGTGCTTCACCTCCCCTTCCACACTTAGGAGACACACAGAAGATAGCTTTGTTACTTCATTAGACATTCAATGCTTTCTTTCTGCATTTCAGGTTCTTCTAACCAGCTTTGTTCTATTATTACTAAAATAAGGTAGCAGGTTCCTGCAAAAAAGAAAAATGCATTGAGGGTTTTTGAATTAGTCCTCTCAAGAACATTCACCCTAAAACAACAGAAAACCAAATCTCAGTATTTGAAGAACCAATATTTTGTACTTTGAACATGTTCTTGACTTTGGTTCATCTGTTATCTTGGTTGAAAACTCAGTTTTAGAGAGTTACCAGGTTAATGGGTTTAGTCTAAATAGATCAACTCTGATATACAAGTGCTTCTAAGTGCATCTAATTTGGATAATTCTTCTAAACACCTACTGAAATAAGTGATCAGAGGTGCCCAAGATGGACTTTGTTGGTGGTACTTAATATCATTCAGCTTCTAATCCAGACCAGTTCCACTGTTTTGGACTGCTGTTGGTGTTTGTAGTCCTTGTTCTGCTCTACATATTTGTTGCAAACTTTAGGGTCACTAACCAGTACCTGCAGCAGGTGCTGCTACACTGAGCTCACTGAGGCTGCAGAGCAGAATAAGGACTACCATTGTCAACTGCAGGTCAAGATGGTGGAGTCAGAATCCATCTGAAGCATGCAAAACTCACTGGAGAGGCAGATCTTACATTGCTCAGTTAGTTGTCATAATATTTGCATGACAAAATTACAGAGACATCAACTACTTTAAGAAAATGTGCAAACACATACATGCGGTGTGAGAAACATTGTATAGTATTCACTATCTGCTGACTGAATGCAATACTGATGTCTGAAGTTATTGTTGGCAGTGGTGTTTGTTTTGATCTGCAATATTTTGAAAGGTGCACTAATATTTTGGTGGTACTGAGTATCATTCAGCTTCTGCGCAAATGAAAAAAGACAAAATGTCTCCAACACCTTCTGAAGAGTTTGGAAAGTGAAAACTCTATTAATATTTTGGATGCACATCACTTCAGTCATGTGTTGTATGTACTCACACTACAGAGCAGGCGTAGCACCCCTTTTTGCTGCTTTCTCGGATAAGAAATGCGCCATCCGGCTTCCCCAGGAGCAGTTCCTCTGCTTGTGTCCTGTTCAGATCCCCCACAAACCAGTTCTTCTCATCATAGTGAGGCAAGTTCTCATCTTCCTCACTCACGAAGTAGCCTCTATAACCACATACACGGAATACACTGAGAAATTGCACACAAAGGAATTTAATATCGATCACTTTAAATTAAAAGTTGCTCTAAGTAAGTAAAGCAACAGGAATAGGGTTGCAGCAAAACAAGTAGAGACTCACTCATCTGTGTTTTCATTCTTGATTCCCAGCCAGTCATTAATTCGTTTCTGCGGACTCCTTTGTGATTGAGCCAGCTAAAAACAAGTGGAGAGAGAAGCATTATTACTGCTAGGAAATCCATCCATCCATTCTCTTTGCTTATCCCTTCTAGGGTTGCGGGGATGGGGTGGGGTGTAAAGAAATAAAGCAGGGCCTCTGATGTCTGGCTGAACTTTCACTAAATTAAAACAAGTTTCTGAGTGAGCAGCTGATGTGCTTTGGGCTGTAGAACTAAGACATGATTTAGAATGTCAGATTTGCTTTGTTTATGTGCTGTTCTTTCTTTCTCCTCAAAGATATACAACATAACCCCATGAAAACCGGACTCATGTTCCTCTTAAGGAGGCTTCTAATGCTATTTTATAAACTGTCTGCTTGCTGTACTCAGTCCATTATCTGTAAATTAAGTGTGTTAATCTTAGTATGACGATCACCCATGGTGTCGTTATGCATGACATTTGTGTCTTATACACTTACACTAGATACTGGTCCCTGATCTTGCGCAGCTGTATGAGGTCGGGTTTTAGGCTGTTCATCTTTTTGTCCGTCTCGCGGTTGTCCATGGCTTGTGTCTTTTAGGTCCTGCTCTAGCTGCACCTTGCTGTCGTGGATCTCCCCTAGGCGAGATTTAAGCTTCTCATAGTTGATCATGATGCGCTCAATCTCTGTGTCATTGTTCTCACGCCTGAAGCGCTCAATGTAGTCCTTGCTGTAGCGCTCCTGCGTGTGGCACTGCTCTTCGAAAATCTTGATAGTCTCATTGAAGGCCTCGATGGCTGTCCTCTTCATCTGGATTTCCTGAGGGACGAGGTGAGTGAGTTGAGACACAAAAAATGGACACAGAAAAACAGCAAAGTAGAATGTGAGTATGCATGTACCTGTGACGTCTTGGTGTACTCTTCATACAGTCTGTCATATTCTTTGCTTTTCTCCTGGTACTGATTGTGGTACTCCTGCAACTTCTTCCCCACGGCATCAATGTTGTCCTCCTTCACCAGCTGGTCCTAAGAGATTTAGGGGGAGAAATGAGGAATATTAGTGACAGTGTGACTTGCAGAAACATACAAGGAAAAGGTTGAGAAAGCAAACAAACCAAAAAAAAAAAAAAAAAGGTTGTTCATAATAAAGGTCAAGGGGAAAAAAACCCATTCAGAACAGGCTTGTTAATAAGCCACCCATAGTGCCCCAGGCATGAGGCAAGGCAATCATGTTGCTGCAGTTTAGTGGAACACTAAGAACAAGTCATTGGGTATACAAGGAGGGTTTGTTGGTGGTTGGGATATCAGTAGGAAATATTATCAAAAAGAATATGAGGAGGAAATTTAAAAAAATCAAGAAGTATTTATCTTGTTGTGATTTCTTGTTTGTTGCTTGATTACATTTAGCTCACCTGTGATCATTTCAGTAGCTTGGTAGATAAGTTAACTCTTAGAAATTAACTCCGTGTGGGTTATGAGACAGGTTTTAACCAACTTCCTTGGAAAAAATAAAAGTGGACACAACTAAACTTCCCTCTGTCCACAAAATATACTTGAATATTACATCTCAAGGTGCTAACTACCACTCCAAAGTATTTCCTCTCAGCGACAAGAGCATCATCTGAAGACGGGTAGGGACCTACAGATTTATGGGCAAATAAGGCATTCACCTATATCAGAAGCTAATATTTTGCCAGCTGATAACAATTTTGCACTGGATAAATGTTGAAGAATTGTGTGGTAAAGAAATAAAAATAATAATGATAATAATAATTATTATTTCTGGGAAATAAATCAATATAAGAAAAAAACCATGTATGTAAAAATTAAATGAGGCTGTCAAAGGCTTTCTAGAAATGAGCCTTGCCACTCAGCAGTCATTTTCACACACCTTTGGGCACATATTTGAGCAGTTAGGAAAGTACACTATATTACTATATATATTACGTTTGGCTACTGGGGGAGCAGATAAAAAGAAATGCACTCATCTGACATGAAGCTAGTTACACATGAATTAGATACACTTATACCTAATATTGCCAAAATTATTCATTCACCCATCCAAATTACTGAATTCAGGTGTTCCCGTCACTTCCACGGCCACAGGTGTATAAAATCAAACACCTAGCCATGCAGGCCGCTTCTACAAACCTTTGTGAAAAAATTAGTTGCTCTTAGGAACTCAGTGAATTCCAGCGTGGTACCGTGATAGGATGCCACCTGTGCAACAAATCCAGTTGTGAAATTTCCTCACTACTAAATATTCCACAGTTAACTGTTAGTGGTATTATATAACATAGCGATTAGGAACGACAGGTACTCAGCCACAAAGTTGCATCCCACATAAAATGACAGAGTGGACCCTGAGGTGCAAAGTGTGCAGAGGTCACCAACTCTCTGCAGAGTCAGTTGCTACAGTCCTCCAAACTTCATGTGACCTTCAGATTAGCTTAGTGCGTAGAGGCTTCATGGAATGGGTTTCCATGGCTGAGCAGCTGCATCCAAGCCTTGCATCTCCAAGCGCAATGCAAAGTGTTAGATGCAGTGGTGTAAAGCACATTGCCACTGGATGCTAGAGCTGTGGAGACATGTTCTCTACAGTGACAAATCACGCTTCTCCAGAAGAGCACAGAGTCCTGACATCAACCTGATAGAACACCTTTGGGATGAATTAGATTGGAGAATGCAAGCCAGGCCTTGTCATCCAACGTCAATGTCTGACCTCACAAATGTGCTTGTGGAAGAATGGTCAAAAATTCCAATAAACACACTCCCAGTCCTTGGGGAAAGTCTTCCCAGAAGAATTGAAGCTGTTATAGCTGCAAAGGGTGGGCCAACATCATATT
Source organism: Pterophyllum scalare (assembly GCA_024447675.2). NCBI lineage: Eukaryota > Metazoa > Chordata > Actinopteri > Cichliformes > Cichlidae > Pterophyllum > Pterophyllum scalare. Next base: position 180,314 of record JAMQGT020012698.1, on the reverse strand, counting down.
TAACCCTATGGATTAAGAATGGGATTTCACTCATGTTCATATGCATGTGAAGACAAAAGCAAATACTTTTGGCAATATAATGTATAGTTTAAATATTACCTTTGTCATTTGTCATGAGTGACTTTTTTTTTTAAACAATTGTTATACAAATTCAATAAAGGGTTGTTGCAAACCCTGGGTCGTCTTGTAAATGTAGCCCAAACAAATAATGTAATATCTTCTCAGACTGATGTGTGAGCAGTTGTGAAAATGTACATGTTTTAAAGGTAGTGTGCGTACCTGCTGGAAGCGGGAGATGGGGTACATGAGCTTGACATCCAGCTTGGTGTTGTATTGAGCCAGAGACTCATGCCTATAGTGGCTGATGAGCTCCACTACTGAGCTGAACGTCAGGGGGTCGGAGAAGCCATACTTCCCATCTCTGTGGTATATCTTTATCAGCTTGTTATTGCCCCCTTTCCTGAATAATGGAAAAACAAACACAGGATGAAAAAGACTGGCAATGGATTCTAAGACAGACAGATTCTCTAACATTTCCACACCATATCTAGATCACACCTGGGCATTGTATGGTAAAATGGGTCAAATTCGGGCTGTGATTGTCTCTGACCTGCCTGTGTGAATTTAATGGAAAGTTAGGATAAAACATAAGTATACCCCATACAATTTGTCCTATTTCAACCACCAAACACTCTTTGATAAACTCACCATCATAAAATGGCTGACTGTTATTTGTGATGTTCTGGGAAAAAAAAAAAAAATAAAAATGTATGCTATGCCTTCTGATAATACTGCCTAAGGGAAGAGAATGTATAATGTAAATATAACTGATCCTAGCACAGAACCCTGTGGAACTCCATAATTAACCATAGCGTGTGAAGAAGATTACACTTTTACAAGAACAAACTGGAGTCTGTCAGACAGATTTAATTGCATTGCACATGTTCTAATCTCCACAGCAAAATAGTGTGGTCAACAGTATAGAATGCTGCACTGAGGTCTAAGCAGGACAAGCGCAGAGATGAGTCCACTGTCAGAGGCAATAGGAAGATCATTTGTAACCTTCACTGGTGCTGTTTCTGTACTGTGATGAATTCTGAATCCTGACTGAAACACTTCTAATAAGCCATTCCTCTGCAGAGGATCAGAATTTTAGAAATAAATGGAAGATTAGAGATTGGTCCATAAGCTTTAAGGCAGCTGGGTCAAGTGATGGCTTTTTAATGGTTTCATTACTGCCACCTTAAAGGCCTCTGACATATAGCATATTAATAGAGATACTAGATTGATCATATTTAAGCTTGAAGCATTCATCAATGGTATTACTACTTTAAGCAGTCTTATAGGAATGGGGTATAACAGACATATTGATGGTTTGGAGGAAGTAATTATTGAAGTTAACTCACAAAGATTAATTGGAGAGAGAGTCTAAATATCTAGTTTTGAAAGTTGCTGTAGATAATGATACATCTGTGAGATGGTTATGAATAATTTTTTCTCTAAATTTTATTTGTGAAGATACTAATTAAGTTACTAATTAAGGTTCAAGGAATACTTGGCTCAACAGAGCTCTGACTCTTTGTTAACCTGGCTACAGAGCTAACGATAACAATGCAGTTATATACTTATTTTCTTCAGTGATGTACAGTAAGGTGTCCTAATTTTACAAAGGGACTTTTTTGCTGTTGTTTTTTTTAATAAAGCAACAAACATTTTTTTAAAGGCTAAATCAAGATCTTCTACATTAGTGAGTGAGTTATACTAGAAAGTCACAAACTTCTGATGAACAAGATAATCAACCGCTGTGGGAGCAGAATTCTGGTAGTGTCTTTGCATGACACTGAAGATAACAGTGGATGAATTACATCCTTATAATTAGTTACAGCACTTTCAGAAATACATTTTCTGTAATTAAAATTATTCCTCATTGATGTGTAATCCATTATTATAAATTTAAATGTTATTAAGTAATGGTCAGACAAAAGGGGGTTTTCAGGGAATACTGGTTAACATTCAGTTTCTATGCCAGATGTCAGAACAAGATCCAGTGTGATTTAAGTGGTAGGTGGGATCAATTTGAGAGAAGCCAGTTGAGTCCAATTATAGATTAAATGCCATGTTGAGGCTATTGTTTTCATCTACATGAATGTTAAAATTTACTGACTATAATTATTTTATTTGAACCGAACACTAAATCAGATAAAAAGTCTGAGAATTTAGATAGAAACTCAAACACCAGAAAGCTCAGAGCTGTGTCTATGTTAGCCACCAGGTGGATATAATTGATGATTATAGAACTCAACTCTCTGTGTAGCCAGAAAGGGTGGCAATCTGTCTAATATTAAAATTTGTTTGATGATCTGAAGCATGCAACTGTTACAAATATGGGGAAAAATAATAATCAGAAATGGGGCAAAAACTTTTTCACAACACTGTACTGTTTTATATGTGCAATAATACCACCAAAGTGTCTTATTACCACAGCTTCACACCTGTTAATGTGCTCTCATTTAATAGCGGATTTCTCCAAATGCAGTACAGAGAAATTCCTGTTTCTGTCACACAAAAAGTAGATAGTATATTTGTTTTTAATTTAAAAATTAATTATTTAAATTTAAATGTTTATTTTATTCCATGAAAATCTAACAAATATTGTGACTGCTGATATTATTATTAAAAACAAAACAAAAGCAAAATAGTAGCATGCTCTGACTGTGGTAATACAAGCTTAAAATATGTCAAGAAGGCAGGTAAGACTTGCCAACACTTGCTCTTAACACTAATCCTTTAACATTTAAATATCTCTACAAAAATTTACATACACTTAACTGTGGTACAAAAATCAATCGTAGATCAATACACTGACTGACTATTAGTTACTGAACACTGAGTTTTGCTTCTCTTTTATCCACTAAGCACTTCCAGGAAGTATATGAAGTCTACATGAACCACGTGAAACCCTGTACTCTGAACTGAAAAATGGCAAAGTACAAGCAAAAAGCACTAGCACTTCGTTTAAAGTTAAAAGCCTTTGGAAATGTGCAAAAACACACACATTTTGGTCACAATTGTTTTGGGGAACGCTAATAAAATGTTAGTGTTCTTACTATGCCTATTTTACATATTCATTGCCCAATTATTATCTACTCTCACCAGTATCAGTTTATAAAGAAGTCAAATCAATATTGAGCAAAAATTGAGTTCAGCTTACTGGTGTGACCCTCCACAACAGCCCTGGTTTTTCATACAGCCTCCAGGCAAAATTAACTGACCACCCCTGTTTTAGATTCAACTTCAACTGTCACCAAAGTACTTTATTTTCAGGAAAGTGGGTGATTTGCACCAATTTACTAGGATGCTATATAGACAAAATGTTCCTCAACTCATTATTTCCTGGAGTTAACTAGAGATAAGAGGCATTAAAGTAGAGCAGAGGTTCTGTACTGCTTTACAACCTGCAGAAATCGAGCTGTTTTAACACATTACTCATGATGCACTGATACAGATGTAAATGTCTGTGTGTAGTGATGCTACCTTAATGTGAGCGTGTAGTCGCCTTGCATCTTGGTAGAAGCATCCCGAACCAAGAACGTCCCATCGGGCATGTCTCTGAGCTTCTCATTCACCTCCTCCCTAAAGACAAAACAAACAAACAAAAAAAAAAAACATGGTTTGAATTCGTTGAACAATCCATCCACAAATGGTGTTCATTTGGAAAAGTCTGCCTTCAATTATCAGTGGCAGGCGAGGAGGATTTTCCTCAAAGTAAACAGTCCATCAATTAACAGAGGGGGGAGGGGTGATCCCAGCCAGCAGTGTCTCAGCTGTGAGGTAAAAGTGGCAGACTGACTGTCTGCACTGTAGGTGTGGTTATCATCTGACTGTGTGTGTGTATTCTGGCTGACAGCTAACCTGCACTTTGGAAAGTAGGCAATAACTAAGGCCTTAAGAGTAAAGATAATTTACCCAGCTGAGAAATGAACTTGCCAGTGATCTCTGGTGGACAGTATATCAGTGTTTTAAAACTCACAGATATATTTTCAAAATACATATAGAATTACACAAAACACTTTAATATTCTCATGTTGCATAACATAAAGCATTTTCTTTGAGAAAACCATACTGCCCTCCTCTTCAACTCACACAGCCCTGTTGAAACGGTCACTATGGACTTTAAGCTGACTCTTAAAAGTTCTCCTGCAGCATGGAGGGGGAGACGGCACTGTGCTGGTTTAACAAAGAATAACAACTTGATGCGTCAAGGCAAAATGTTGCCTAAAAGTTCACTGATGCTAAACATGCTAAAAAAAAAAGGAATTGCTCATTTCATAGCTACCTGACTCCATTGACAAAAATAACATTTACCTCACAAAAAAATGGCAGTTACTGGTAACTTTGACATTTACTTTTTAATATATTAGTGGCTTAGAGCCAAACAAACCCTTAAAAAAAACATCAAAACCAGACAATAACTAACTGACCAACTGAAGAAGCACTACAAGTACAAATCCCATGTTTTCCTGGTCAGAAAAAGCTGCCTGACAGCAGGTAAAGCAGCGATAATACACATATCGGATTGCTTTAAATGTAAATCCATGATGCTGCTGCTGATCATGATCACCTTTAGTTTCTGTCAGTGCTCTTGTATGACAGGTGCTTACCTACTGCTTTGTGCTGCTGTTAACACTGACAAATCAGTTGCTTTGAAATAGGACTGCTTCATTTCTGCATGTCACCAGCACTGTTTATAAAAGTGCTTGTAACATCTTACCTTAGGCTTTCATAGAAATACAGAGAAATCTATGAGAGAAACAAAATGATTTTTGGTCATATACCCCAGTTCTACAAACCACCTGAGATGTACACTTCATATAGCCTATCTAATAACACTGCTTCATCTGTGGTAAGCTCTCACTGGGTTTTCTGTCAGTAAGTAACTGTAACAGCATGTGTGTGCTCAGTTATTGCTACCTGGATATGTCACCCCAGTACCACTCGGCCTCTTGCAGGGAGCATCCCACTCCTCCATCCTTGGTGACATTGCTGCTGCCCCCTCCCATCCCATCTGAGGGTGGCTGCTGGGGCTTGGCTGGCTTTGGAGGAAGAGCTGGAAAAAAAAATATTAACAATTTACAATTAAATTACAATTACAATTGTGTATAACACTTCATATACACATGTATGCATACACATATTATATGCCTCATCCCTACAGCAAAGTTCAACCATCAGTCCATAACTGCAGATGGAGCAGTTCAAACTGTTGATTACTTTTCCATTCTATCAAATGTCACTTCGCACAACCATATACACAAGCTGTTACATACACACAATCTTCCATTCTGTCATTGACATGCACATATACTCATTCATGCAAATGATGCACACAAAAACATAGCACTGCAGCTGGTGACTATATGGTTATTAATCACATAGGCAAAGAGCCCATATATTACAGTAATTATTCTTTATGTCAAAAACCACATGCACGCACACATGCATATGGGAGCCATACAGAGAAGTGAAAGTTATCACCTGCCTGTAAGAGTGTTCAGCTCCTGATAGGAAATGTGGAGGTTTGTTAAATATACAAGCCTTCCTGTTTTCAGAGTTTCTCCTATTACTAAACTAATCCTCCTGTTAGGTTCCTGAATGGGCAACTTTGTTCCTTTCACTCATTCTTTTGTAACTTTACAACACAAGACAGATAGTTGGAAACTGTTGAGAACTCTATACAGTCTAACAAAAAAATAATGAAATAATATGGTGCTCATGGCTGTGAAACAAAGAGCAAATGCATGATATAAAGGTTAACAATCTGGAGTCACAGTTTCATCTTCTGTGTTGCAATTTGTGGCGCAAATATACAACCAACTTATTTATATGCCAGACCTGGATTAAAATACCTAGAATAAAAATGGATTTTATAGAAAGCATTTCTCTGAGCAGGTCAAATATAAATAAAACAATACAAGTCTACTCACAAACGGACCACTCGGTCAAACTGGAGTGAGGGTAGCTTCAGAGCTTTTTGTTTTTGAATATTGGGAATACTGTTTTAGACATAGACTGCACCTTTAAATAAACCACAGCACACTGTAGAACCTTAAAGTAAATTCAGTCAGAGAGAATGCCAGCAGGCCAACAGACGGAAGTGCTAGTGTTTGCTGCCATGCTGTGTGCCAAACAGAGTTAGCTTTACTATGACCCATAATACTAAACAAACATACACATGCAAACCAGGGTTTATAAGTCTCCAAGCACATCTGGACACAGTTTTAAGACCAGCAGTGTAATTACTTGAGAACTCTACATGACAAATCTCTCTCTCTCTCTCTCTCTCTCTCACACACACACACACACTAAACAGTAATGAAGTGGATGGTGTCATTTTAAAAAGGGAAAGTACGCTGGTGAATGTACCCTGAAACCAGAGGACTGCTCACGTGCCAGAGTCTGTAGCATCTGGGAAGACTGCAGCCTCACAAATGACAAGACAAACACACACACACACACGTACAGTAGAAACAGATGCTTGAATTTCCACTATGCACAGGAAGAGCTAAAAAAAAAACCCAGAGAAATAACAGCACATTGGACTTCTGTCTGTGTGTCCATGTCATTACTCACTGTTCTGTGAATGCTAACACTCACAGCAGCTGTGAGTAATTGTAAAATTGATCACACAAATCAGTAACACTGGTTAGCACTGTCCCATATCATATTATTTGCAATAATACTGGTATAATTTTATCATGGTATAACGATGTAATATCGTGATATCTTTGCTATAGCAACACTATGTGCTTACCTTCCCTACTGTGTGCAATAATGAAACAAGCTCAGGCATGTCTGGGACCAACAGCCATGTGTCAGTCTCCAGTGATGATTTAGTACCTAAAAAGGGAGCTACTTCAACAACTTCCAACAAAGTGCAGTACTTCGCATATAAGAAAACTGTTCCTAGTGAAGGTGGAGGCCACAAACATGTTTCACATAGCTGGGTACAACCAGACTATGAAGGACGAGGTACTAGCCGCACGTGACATGCGACCTAAATGTAAACAGATGACTCCAACGAAAGCAGCTGGAGCTCTTGCCAGCTGCATTCCATATACCAGGAGGAGCAAAAGGTGCATGGAAATTACCTATACAGGTACATGGTGGAAAAGCAGCATTTTAAGTGGGTGGTTAAAAAGCACGACCCAAGATACGAGATCCCAGGCAGAAAACATTTTTCAGGTTTACTGTGTTACAAGATCATTAATATTAAGCAGTAATTTTCATACTTTTACTTAAAATTTCCAGGGAAAACACTATCTAGGCTACTTTTATGCTTTTCTAGCAATAGATTCACACTTTAAATTATATAGTAACAATAGCTCATTGGATAAGAGGGATGGAAAATGCTCTTCATTTACTTACACTGATACATGCTGCAAACATTCAAACGTTCAGTATTTTTTCTATATCGTCAGAAATATTGTGATTGCAAATTTTCTTGTAATATCGTGATATAATTTTGAGGCTATATAACCCCACCCATACTGTAGGTGGTGACTGTAATGCGTTTAACTTATAGTGGCGACAGCATGGCAGTGTTGCCAACTTAGCAACTTTGTGGCTAGATTTAGCGGCTTTTCAGACCCCACTGGCGACTTTTTTTTTTTCCAAAAAGCGACTGGCTACAAATGTAGCGACTTTTCCCGGTGACGTCAGCGATTTTTAGAGAGTTTTGGAAACCTGAAATCCTCCGCTGTCGCCGTGTTTTGTGTACATACAGCCTTCGTACTGCGTCCGTTCGTACGCTTTGGCATCGCCTGGACCCCCAAGAGTCCCTGGCCATACCTCAACTAGATAGCAGAAGGTGGTTTGTACCGTAAGTCACGTGACCTTAATAGTGGAAGTGGGTCTTTTTTGTGTGCTTGCAGACGCCGCATTGAGCGGGTGACTGTGACGCGTCAGCGCATATGTCTGTGGATTTCCTGTCTAGAGCCCTGCTGACTGAAGGATGGACCTTTGTTCATTCAGTCTGTTTACATGTTTGTTATTTGCACAGAGTACTAGATGTACAGGAGAACACACAGGAGGAAGCACTTTCCAGTGAAGTAGACTTCACCAGACTGGCTTTTTAAAGAATAAGTCGGCCTTCTGCTATTTTGCTCTGTATCTTTTCTTAATAGCACAGCTGTGAGTCTTTTTTTTATAGATGAAAAAAGCATTAATGTATTTGAGGAGCATTATTATTTAAATATGCCAATAGTTTATTTTTGAACAATTTCTCATGTACATCTTCAGCTAAATGTTAATAAAAGTGCCTGTGTGATGTTTGGGACATGTAGCTTTGACTCAGGAGTGTTTTTTTGTTTATGCCTTTTGGGAAGAAAAAAATATCGAGATATATATCGTATATCGCCATTCAGCTAATTATATTACTTTTGGTCCACATCACCCAGCCCTAGCCTCAGGTGTATAAAACCAAGCACCTAGTCATGCAGACTGCTTCTACAAACATTTGTGAAAGAATGGGTCACTGTTAGGAGCTCAGTGAATTCCAGCATGGTGCCATGATAGGATGCCACCCATGCAGTTGTGAATTTCCTCACTGATAAATATTCCACTCAACTGTTAGTGGTATTATAACAAAGCGATTGGGAACAACAGCAACTCAGCCAGTAAGTGGTAGGCCATGTAAAAATCACAGAGTGCATAGTTCGGAGAGGTTGCCACCTTTCTGCTGAGTCAATAGTTACAGACCTCCAAACTTCATGTGGTCCTCATATTAGATTCAGAGCAGTGTGTAGAGACCTTCATGGAATGGGTATCCATGGCTGAGTAGCTAGATCCAAACCTCACCAAGAACCATGCAAAGTGTATTATACAGTGGTGTAAAGCACATCGCCACTGGACTCTAGAGCAGTGGAGACGTGTCCTCTGCAGTGATGAATCACATTTCTTTGTCTGGCAATCTGATGGATGAGTCTTGGTTTGGTGGTTGCCAGGAGAATGATACTTGTCTGACTGCATTGTACCGAGCATAAAGGTTGGTGGAGGGGCAGGATTATAGTGTGGGGTTGTTTTTCATGAGTTGTGCTCAGACCCTTACTCAGAATGGGATGTCACTCAAGTTCTTAAGTGTATGAAGGCAGACGAGTGAATACTTTTGGCAATATAGTGTGACTATCAGATGGAGGAATGCTAAACGAAAATGCAAATGCCATCATCCAATACTTTGCTATGCTTTTGTCATACAATGGAACTAAAAAGATTATTTAAAAGGCACTCTCCTATTAAAGTTTACTTTTAACTTACCCCTAAATTTGCTAGTTTTGATAGTCATGAGAATCGTAATGCAGCAAAGAGAGTGAGGGGGGACAAAGGAGGGGGTTGACCGCCTGTGCTTATGTGCAAATGCTTCTGGTGGCCCTGGATGCCAATAAGCTAATACACTCTGTAAACTAAAGGAAAAAAGCTGGAACAGTTTACACCCTACAAACGTTTTCTTCACTTCTGTTTGCAGGACCACCTAAACTGAGAAAGGCAGCTCCTCTTACTCTCCTGCTTTGTTCCTTTACTCCCAACCCTCCTGTGCTCCTCACTTTTTCCCTCTCCCTCACTATTCAACTCTTCTCCTCCCTCCCATGTCACCATGGCAGTCAGTTAGTGCTGCCAAAACTGTCGTCCTGCAGCTGCACCCTTCCCCTCAGTCAGCACTTTACAGATTTGTACATACGCATGTGCACATCCAAGGATAGATGGGGTGGAAATTCACTTCATGTTTACACTGAAAAAGACTTGCACCAGTGAAATAAATTATGAAAATAAAACAAAACAAAAAATCTTAACTAATAAAGCATGAAACACATTGAGTGTACATGTGCTTGCAGTTTTGGACCACACAGACGGCAGCACGTGAGAAGGACAGATGGGTCACCACAGCTGCAATTAGTTAATCTAATTTAAAATTGGTCTTTTCTTGACTTAATTATGTATGTCTAGTTTGCATAAAAGTCACTTTAACCCCTCAAATACTGAAGTTATGACATTAAAATGCATTAAAAGAGAAAAATGTAAGTACAAAATGTATTTCTACCAAATGACAAAAAATAGTCCTCATTACTTTTATACTGTAACTGGTTGTTTCATAGGACAATGGACAAGACCAGCACACAGAAAATTAGCTATACATAAGTCCTAGGTTGCAAATTTCCATTCGAAATAAATCCGAGTCAGACCTGTGTAAAATCCAAACCCTCTGACAATGATCATTACATGTGGGCAGTGTGTTCTTATGTCCTGTATAAGAAATTAGAAACATACTAATGACAACCATCCTAACGAAGGGGATATATTTGGAAAATGTCAATAATTATATTTTAAAAAATACTTTTACGAAACTACTGTACCGTTAATCAGTCAGAACTATTGCATGAATCACTGACAGGGAGCCAGAGGATGGTGAACAAAGGGGACCATCAGTGCAGCCTCCCCCTCACCAAACAAAGGAGCAGTGCTCAGCCGCACGCTCACATATACATGCACGCACACACACTTTCGTATCAGTTGTCATCATACATGTCGGCAGAAGTCCGCAGCTCTCCTGAACAATAACTGTCAGCGTGGATAGACAAGATAAATACACTTGAGACAAATAGAGCTCAGCGTGGGTCTTGGGGCAATTTTAACAACCACAGGAGTGCACGCTCCAGCTGATCTGTGAAACAGGGCAGAATACCTGTAGTACCGAAACAGGAGATCATATTCATCAGCGGAATTACTGCAACTAAAAATTCAAAAGCATGTTGCATGAATGAAGTGTTCTAAAGTAATCTGCCTCACACTCTATTTTATTTCCACAGCTCTACATCTGGATGAGGTAAGAGACGGCAGGTAGTGTGTGTGTGTGTGTGTGTGTTAGTTACACATACGGCGTCTTTCAAACTCAAGGCTCTATCTAAACAGGATCCAGATTTCTAATGTGGTAAAACTGACTAAAATTTCAAATGCTGTTGAAAAAAAATTGAAATCAAAATTTTACAAAGCACCAGTTTCTACATCTTAAAAATATTATAACATTAAAAAGAACAAGAGAAAAAAACAACAACAGAGTGGCTGCTTAAAGTGACATTCTGTGGTTGGACTTACATTTCCACAACTGCTTCCCACAAAGTTTTAGAGTACAAATGCACATGAATGAGTGCATGCTAGTGCTCGCTCACATACTGTAGGTTTGAGGTGCTACAGGAGGAATGAAAGAAGGAGGGGGTCGCTATGACTAGGGGAAAAGCTGAAAAAGACTAAACAAAAAGCAGCAGAAAAAATGCAAGTCAGTGGACATGGGTATGAGGGAAAACTGAGGTAAACAAGTCAGAAAAGCAAAGACAAAGGCTGAAGAGACTAAACAGTAAAATACATGAAAAGTATAAAGCTACCATATTCCCTCTTACCGTCCTCCATCGCACTCTCTGTTAGCTGCATGCTGCTACTTGTCTCTCAGCTGTTTCCCTCCTCCCTCCTTATTTTTCTGTCACTCACTCACTCTCCCCACCCTCCTCTACCACCACCTCCTCCTCCTGCTCTCCACACCATCTGACTGAAGAAAAGAGTGAGCAAAGCTTATCCTAAAAGACAGAAGAGGCCACAGCTAATCCCTGCACGGAGGCCCGCCCCCTCAGCCAATCAGAAAACAGCCCTGAGGGAAGGGGTGCTAGAGCTCCAAGAAGGAAAGAAATGAGGGAGGGACGTTGAGTAAGGCTGTGGCAGATCAAGTCCATCACACAGGCATACACACAGCAGTGCAGCAGCCCTAAATCAACAAGTTCATTTCTACTGCACGACTGGCAGCTGAATGTGTGTCTATTCATTTACTCACTGTAAAACCACAAATTTAAAACCTATCCAACCTTCTAAGAAAAGAAAATTCATATGGGGGAAGCTGGAACCAGAAGTTTTGAACATGGCTTGAAATGCAGACAAATACAAAGCTGCTGGACCTTGAGTTGGTTTTATCAAACTGAGTTTCTGCAGTGTGAAACCTCTGGACAAACCACTGGTTTTCTTTCTTTTAGCTTGGAATACATTTCTGTTAATTTCACATTATGATCCTGACAAAAGTCATAGAAAAGACAGTCATTGTGTGCTAAAAATGGAAAATTCAAAAAGTGATTTTGACAAGAGAAATGTACATAATAGCCACAGTCGCAGTGGCCTATGCATTAAATATCATACTAAAAAAAGTCTACTTTAGTGCTTAAGAATTAGCAGACGACATCTCAGTCCTATCATGGGACAGGTATGTCCTCATACTGAAGTTTAATTCAACGACAACAGTTCATATATTTGAAAAAAACTAATTTTGTTTCCACTGACAAACTGAATCAGACTTCAACAAGTAACAAATTCAATTTTATATATACAGCACCAGCTGAAAACAGTCATCTCAAGGTGCTTAATGAGGTAAAGATGCTAAAAGAGCCCCAACAATCAGACAATCCCCTATGAGCAGCACTTGGTGACTGTGGGGATGAAGAACTTCTTTTTAACATGAAGAAATCTCCAGCTGAACCCGGCTCAGGGATGGCAGCAATTTGCTGAGATTGGATGGTAGGCAAAGAGAAAGACAAGGAAGCACAGAAACTGCAAATAAATACATTAAAAAATGGAGATTCTGAATAGAAAATAATGTGATTTGTTGCCTCAGGAAAGGCCATAATTTCCCAAATCAATGCGTTGCTTGCAAAAAAAAGAAAAAAGAAAACAAGTATCAGGCCTGTGCATGTTGATTTGTTTATTAATGCTGTCTACATGCGAGTACAAGGAAGGAGAGTTGAATGTACAGCACTGCACTGTGCTGCACATGAACCCAGACATGCAAAAAACCCACTTGGTTATGGCCCTTTAAAAACAATATCCCTGTGATTTTCCACTGCAACACGAGACTCATCATTCACCCAACATCCACACAGTGCCGCTTCACACACACCAAGTTGCCAGTGGATACGGAGGCCTTGCCCTCCCCTGGGGATGGCAGTGACACTCAACCTGTGCTAATCACACCGCAAATACTACTGTTCTCTCACACACACACACACACACAGAAATTCACTATAGATACCAGTAAGGCGTTCACATATCAGTTCTAGTGCGATAAATATTCTAATGAACATCTGTGGGCATGCCTGTCATCCACTTCTCTACTTAACACCGTCTGTAGCATTTTACATTCCACATCAGGTGTGTTAAGACAAAGACACATGTAATCTGCACACCGTGAAACAAAGATGAGCTCGGAGTCAAGAAGGCTGAGGTTTAGCTGATAACAGGATGTGCTAATTTGGACAAAAGAGGTGCAAGACATTCAATACTGCACAACCTACAAGCAACAGAAAAAGTGAATGTACTCACACAACAACAGAGGATTACTTTGTCCTCCACTGACACTGAATCCTTCTTTAAAACTATTCATATTTTGGCGCACTGTTCTGAAGGTTTTGCAGTAACAATACAATGTCCTTTGTAGAGGCCCAAAACACATTTTTTGACTATATAACTGTCTTTGCCAGATGCCATCTGCTGAGCAAGGCAAAAGTCAATTCTTTTTTGTGCCATAACAGTAACCCCTAAATGAATGCAAAAATGAATGAATGGCTCCAAGTACCATAAAAGCCAAGGTCCAGTGTATGAATCACCATTACATGGCCAGCATTTTTCATTAACATACCTGATGCACTGAGCAACACCAACAAAAGGGCCGAAAGAAATACACAGCAGAAATTATTTTTTACAGAAGGAAAAAAAAACGGCAGAAAAGCATTAACTGACCAGCCAACTTCATTTTTAGCTTAAGTAAAAGAATACAAACTGCACTTCAGCATGTCAGACCTTCAGAAGGGCTGAAGAGAAAAAGTAGCTGAAACAATACTTTTCTCCGACACAAGCTTCAAATATGGTGCATTTTCAAGCGTCCTGGGGTTACACAAGATCTAGGGGGACAAATACTCTCTTTGATAAAATCTCTCAACCCAAGGGATTTTTTTTTTTTTTGCATAATTTCTGCAGCATGCTACAGATAAACACAATACTGCACTCTGAGGTTGCTGCAGAATATAAAGTGCATCTTAATAGATAAGTGGAAGGCAAAGAAAGGATACAGGGAATGAAAGAAAGAGCTACCAGGCAAACTGCATTCAACAGCGCCTCCTGGAAACAACACAATGTCCCACATCTGCGCCATGATCCATTGAGGAGGGGAGAAAAGCGGGGGGAAGAGGAGGGAGTCCAATGACACTGGCACAATTGCCGAGGAATGAATGAATGTAACGCATTCAATTGTGGGTGACAGTTGGCTAGAAGTGGACACAAAGACTTCTAGATGTGTCCAAGTGAAGGCCGTTATTAATAGATGATATTCGGGACTTTTTAATTACACGTTTCATTCATTTTTCTGGTTTCTCGCTTGTCCCATCCCCCTCCCCCTCTGTCGGCACAGCTGATTTTGGAACGGTACAGTCGGAACTGTTTAATGCACACTTCAAGCGCGGAATAATACAAATTCTATTGGTGGGTCCAAATCCCTGCTGGTTTCAAAAGCCAAATTCTCCTACATAGATTCGGGACATTTGCACTTGAAGCTAAAAATTATTTGGGTTGCAGATTTCAGACATCTTGGCTACTATTTTATATCTCATATTACACAGCCTACTAACGGATGAGGAGTCGGACTGTTTCAGTGTGCAGACTACACGGGAGTTATTGTCTCCAGAGTGAGGCTGCAGCGCCTGTGTCGTCGTACAAAGCTGTATCTAAATGTACAAAAGAACTGCTGTGACGAGTGCGCCGGAAACAAAGACGATGTTTTAAAGCGTTGTCATTGCTGCTGGAAACTGCTATTACAGACAAAATGGAAGCTAATGGGGCTTATTCACCCCCGAGTTACCTGCTTCTCACTACAACTGAGGACAACGATAAGTTTATGTACAGTCAGATATGCAGTGAGCGGAGCTAAAACACAACTTACCGCGAAATCCTACTGAAAAAGATACAACGGCGTGACTAGTATGCGCAGGAGCAAAAGGAGAGCTTTTAAAACTTCGCAAATTTCACGAAACACCAAACCAAACAATACCTAGACAGACCTTACCCCTGTCTAACTTCCATTTCCCTGCTGTTACCGGCCTCCGGCTTACCTGGCGGCTGGTCCATTTCCAGATAAAATATGAGCTCTGTGGAGTAGGGCATCATCACGTCCCTCCAGTCTCCTTCCTCGCCGGCTTTTTTCTTCGTCCAAACTGTGTTATACATTGCCTTCGTGTCGCTTAAGCAGTCTTTGTACTAGAAAAAAAAACAACTACTAAATGAAGTAAAAATGGCCGGCGTATTTAAAAAAAAAAAAAAAAAAGGAAAAAAACGCTTATATGGCTCGTATCACATGCCACTTACTAAATAAGCCAGTCTATCTACTTCGAAGTCTTCTATCTGAATTCCTGCTTCAGAATTAAATGAATAGATGAAATATGTACAGCAAGGACCGGGCTGCGACAGCTCCCTCGGACATATTAATATTGTTGATGACTCGGGGAACTTCATGAAGGCCCCTATATATGTGTGTGTATGTCTCTCTCTCTCATATATATATATATGTACATAAGGACTTCCTTTGAACGGTGGGTAAGTAGATGCCAGCTCTACATACAGTCCCCTCTCCTTCTCCTCCGCAGGTGCCACCGTCTCGCTGTACTCATTTTAAGAAGCGCACTGATGAGAGGTGGCTGGAGGAGGCAGAGCCTGACAACGTTTGGGAAAAACCACTCTTGCACAACATACAGGGGAGGGAAAAATATCAACTTACATTCTCAGTAAAACTAGGTGTAAATAGACCATTCTTTATCGTTATAAATAATACGCGCATAATTATTATTTAATACACACAGAAAATCCAGTTAATTATCATCCCTGCCTTTTTTTTTTTTTACAAACACTCCATCACCCCTTTATTACTCGCAATGGTTAAAACGTTTCTGTCCCCTGTCTCCTCCTATGTCTCCTGCGGGAGCTCACAAACCGAATTTCAAAGCCAATAGGAAAATGACCTCAGCTTGCGAAGAGCAAGTTACAAATACAGTGGTTTTCCAGTAGGATTCTCACCTCGTCCTGACCGACTGTATACAAGCTACCCGCTGCTGCTTGAACACATTATATCACCAGCAACAGAGTGGCGTGACATAACTGGCAGCATGGTAGTAACCATCCATCCATCCTCTTCCGTTTATCCTGTTCAGGGTCGCGGGAGCCTATCCCAGCTGTCATGGGGCGACAGGCAGAGACAGACAACCATTCACACTAATATTCACATCTATGGGCAATTTAGAATTACCAGTTTACCTAACTGCATGTGTTGTGCTCGGAGAAAACCCACACTAGGTACTTGGGTACATTGTGAAAGTTGTCAGTTTGATTTCAGTTCTAAGCTAAATTGATAGAACTATTCCCACAGATTACAGAACACTTTAGTTTTTGGAAATCGGACCAGGGGTTCACATTCTAGAGGGATTTTAATCCAGCAAATTTGGGGGCAAGTCGTTAATACATTTTAATGGTAAAACAATGAAAAAACTATGATTTTATTCTACGATTTTGAAATAAAATGTTGTGCATCTTCAAATAGGCTTTCAGTCACTTTCTTAGCAATTGCACAGGTACCTATCAGATTTAGGACTGCATTTACATTATGACCCTGGCATTAGCACTTACAGTATTATATAATATATATAATATTGAAATATTACTGTTTCTGTGACACAAAATACATTTTTATTATTTTTTTAGGTGAGAATATACATGTGTAAACCTCAAATATCTTCTCATTTTCAGAGATGTCCATTCCTGCTGGACTAACAGCCAGCTTGCCTCACCAGCTCTCAGTTGACCGGGCAGACGAGGCTCACTATACCCAGAGAGAACCCCTGACTCCTGCACATCATTTTCAAAACTCCCACTGGCTTTGGCCACTGAGTGGAAGTTAAACACATATATAAATCACTTAGATAATCTCTAACAGGTGATGTTTGGCTTATTTCAGTGTTTTTATTTGTTCCTAAGCAAATCAGTTTTGCTGAGATTAAAGTTAAGCTTTATAACTGGATAGTTTAATTTAACTTTAATGTTGTACTGAAACACAAGGTAAATCAGTATATTGTCAGTCAGTATATTTGGAAGTGAATCATTAGCTAATCGTTATTCCTTGATGTACCAGTGATGACGGTACAACTGCTGCAGTTCCTCAAGGATTAAATAAACTAAAAAAAAAAAAATCAAGCAAAAGTTCGGCTCCATTTTAACAGCTTCTTCTCCACAGCTGTGCTTTGCACTGCCACACTTGCTAGGTGACAGGAGCCACATTGAGGCAAGGGTGGGAATAGCTGGTGACGCAGATATAAAGGCTAGACTATCTCATTTAACAGCCGCTCTCGTCCAGCCTACCCAGTCTTTGTAGGCCATGGCCTTAGAAGGATGCAGCTCCTGAATTGGGGACACACCCAAAAACCATCAAAAACAAAGGAAACAATGACATTATTTCACCAGTAGCAGGAACGCACTAAACTGTGCCTAGTCTGCAGAAAAGTGGAAGAATCCCTGCTTGGTGTGAGTATGCCAGCAGCCTATTTCCTGTCTTACTGTTCCCTGTTCTCATGGCAGAAGATTGAGTCAGTGTGTCATACCGAGTAAAGAGTATCAGAGTGCTTGGATTTTGACCATTTTTTGGAGGCAAATTTTGTCTTTTTAAGAACACTAAGGTACCTTATCAAACTTGTACTATGCATGTTTAAATTTATTTCTCAGTGCAGCCACATAATGTTAGCTTACTACCGCTAACTGACTTAGCTAATAGTTGCTGCACAAATAGATGGTTAATAGATAAAATTAAACTCGGTATGTGAGTCTGTGGCAGTCCCTAGAAATGTTTGGTCAAAAGTTGTGAAATTTGGGACACTTCCTCAGAACAGTCTCATTATCATCTTCACCAAGTTATGTGCACTCTAGCCTTGAGCACTCTAGTGCCACCATTGGGGCAAATTTGGACTTGTGTTTACAACAATGACCTGTGGTCTGTGTGGTTGATTTTGGAAATTGAGATGCCATTGGACTCCTTGGATCTAGCAATATTCAGCACACCTTGCGATGTCATTTTCTGCCATATTAGATTTTATGGAAATATTTCAAAAGTTTTCACAGGTCACAAAGTTTGTCCAATGTTCACCAAAATTGACTGATCATTTTCAGGCCAAGCCTCACAAAAGTTATCAAATGGAATTTTGATTTTCCAAAGCACTTGTCCATTTTTTATTGGTTTGCATGGTTACAGGTACTTTCACATTGATTGTTTATAATAGTAATACTGAGCAGTCTTTACTAACCTCAGTACATAAGATTTAAAATATTAAGCACTCTTTAGTTTTTATTGTATTGTTTAAACTTGAGTGTAAGTAAACTACACTAATAAATACATTGTTTTTATAGCATCCTGCTGCAGGACCTCTTAGCATGACAGCGAACACTTGCTCTCTTCAAAAGTGGTAGCTGATCCAGTCCTATAACACATCTTCTTCATAAACTCCTTTACAGTCTCATTACACTGGTTTTTGGTCAATATTTGCTAATCCCACATAGTGGCAAGTGTACCCTTTTTGATCATTGTGGCCCTTTCCACTACAGTGATGGATTTGGAGCTTTAGTGTATTTGCTTTCTGGGCTTGTTTAACTAAAGCAGAGAAAAGATGCTATTTGCAATGTGAAGCAAACCTCCTACAGTGAGCGAAGTACAGAAAATGATATGGAAGCTTAACCATGAGCTGGGGGATCCTAGAGAGGTGCAAACATGTATTTAAGAGGCCTGTAATAAGTGGATGCACACACACACCTACCAAGATGGATAGTATGGATTTCCCTGATTGTTGGTTCAGGAATGATCTGTAGGGCTGCTCAAACATAGAAAGAGAGAACTATTTCCTTCCAGTATAGTAAAGATACTTGGAATTAAGTAACAATTTTCTTTTCTCCAAGTACGCATTGTTTCTGTCATTGCTTTATATTGTTTCAATATAAAGTAATGTTGAATGACAACAATAAATATTTCTTATATTTCTGATGTCAGTGAGAATTGGGAAAACCCCTGTGTATGTGACAATCTCAGCTAATAGACTTTTGCAAGAGTGTGAAGCAGATTTTTTGCTAACAAAATATTTTCAACTTTGTTTTATTTATTTTATAGCACCTGTCATCAACAAGAGTCATCTCAACGCACTCTATACTGTAAGTTAAAGACCCAACAATGTTAGAGATCAGATGTTCCTAGCGAGCAGCAACTGACAACTTGAATTGACCTCAGACAGAACAAGGCTCAGAGAGACAGCCATCTGCCTCATCTGGTTGGGGGGGGGGGAGTTACAAACAACAAGCATTAACATTAACAGAAAACACAAGCCCCCACTTGCTTCTTTTTATGTCAGACTGCATCTTAGCATAGACTTCGTATAACTTATGTGAGATAACATAATTTTCATTTGGTCTGATCACACCATTGTTCTATCAAATATCCGGGTTTTATAGCAGAACCTGACTAGCATTTCCCTTAGCTAATATCAGCTGATGCTGACCTACTGTCCACAGTCCTTTTACAGAAAATAAATAAGAAAAAGTACTTTAATCGCATATTTGTCCCACAGAGTGGCTTTGCCTCCATTTTTTACAGTTCTATCAACACCATGATGGGTGACTATTATTATGGTCCAGACCCCCATCATCCCCACGGTAATCTCTGCTACCACCAGTAATTACAGCTGCTGTGTCTATCTGTTTGCTTGCCCAGTGTACTAGTTGACAAGGCAACCATACAGTCATCCTTCCATGCACTCCTCCCATCTACTGTCACTGACCCATTCATCTACCCCTCCATAAACTCTCAACTGTCTATCACAAGAGAAGAAGATCTGAAGGAGGATTGAGGGTCATCTTGTGCACTGAGGGAATGTCTTTAAATTGATTCTATTTAATGCAGTATGCATGTCATTTATGTACCATATATGTATATGTGGGTGCATGGTTGCTTTACAGATTTCTTGTGCTGGACACACACAACCCAAAGATCTTCTTCTGTAGTCTGTCAGACAGGTTTCATTGCTGCTGCTCCTGTATGTCTGTGTATATGTGTGTGCGTGTGCAACCCTGGCAGATGGATCCCTAACAATGACACAGGAACTGACTCTGCCACTCTTCATACAATGGAGAAACAAAAAAGGAGGCGAGGCAGACAGGGGTGGGGGGTGGGTGATGGGAACTGTGTGCTGATGGCTGCACTGTCCCTAGCCATCAGTATAACGCTCCCCATTTAACCTCCCAATAATAGAGCAGAGAGGCATCAAGTGGCCTATTTGCATAGCATATGTATAATCATATATTAAACATAGCCACATATAAATCAAGCACTCCCATGACTCTGTATACATAAAATCTACAATTCTGTTTCAGTGCATTTAGAATGAGATGCAAACAAAAACAACCAAATGCTGGAAAGTAAAAGAAAATCTTTCAAAGCTTAACTAGTGATTAAAAGAACAGCAGATGTTGAAAAACCTACTTTAACTTTCAGTTTTGCAGTATTTTCCTAATGCTTGTCACTATTATCTGACTCTACCTTGCTAAAAAAGAAAATTCAATTTTATTTATATAGCACCAAATCACAACAAACAGTCGTCTTAAGGTGTTTTATATTGTAAGGTAAAGACCCTACAATAATTATGGTGAAAACCCAACAGTCAAAACGTCCCCCCTATCAACAAGCACTTGGTGACGGTGGGAAGGAAAACTCCCTTTTAACAGGAAGAATCCTCCGGCAGAACCAGCGCTCAGGGAGGGGCAGTCATCTGCTTCGACTGGTTGGGGCTGAGAGGTAAGAGACAGGACAAAAGAAATGCTGTGTAAGACAGCAAGAGATTAATAATAACTAGTGATTAAATGAACAGCCTCTTTACAAATGAATTGCACAACATAGAAGAGCCACCACGAGAGTACAAGAGTCAGCTATACATGTGCACCTAAAGGAGAAAGGGCACTCTTTTGAGGATGCCAATGTTCACATTTTGGACGGGGAAGACAGATGGTTTGAAAGAGGAGTAAAAGAAGTCATCTATGTCCACTGTGAACAACCATCATTGAACAGAGGAGGTGAAGTATGCCACCAACTTTCCCCCACTTACAATGCTGTCCTGAGCTCCCTCCCCAGGTGCCTCAACCACCATTCACACCTTTGTTCAGGTGACCTCAATAGGTCACTTGATACAATGGAGTGAAGTCCCAAATTGGTTTCACCTGAAACCACTGATTGTAATTACCCACGCCTCCTTTTAAACTTTGGCGCATGTGATTATGCACGTGAACAATAGTGGGTCACAACCACCTCCAGGGGACTACGCCCACTGGGGTTTAAATATCTGGGTATCTCCACCTTTTGGTTTGAGAACTGAAGAAGCCTTTCGGATGAGAGGTGAAACGTCTTCAAGAAATAAAAAGTAGTCCAGTCGCCCTTTTTCAAGCTCCAGAGACTGCACAGTGGGGTATAAACAGAGTAAAAAGAGGTCAATGAAAAGAAATACTCAGTGCACTATAAGAACCCCCCAGCAGCCTAGGTCTATAGCAGAATAATTAAGGGATGGTTCAGGGTCACTGGCTCTGGATCCAGCCCTAACTATAAGCTTCATCAAAAAGGAAAGTTTTAAGCTTAAAAATAGAGAGGGTGTCTGTCTCCCAAATCCAGACTGGCAGCTGGTTCCACAGAAGAGGGGCCTGAAAGCAGAAGGCTCTGCCTCCCATTCTACTCTTAAGTATCCTAGGAACCACAAGTAAGCCAGCAGTCTGAGAGCAAAGTGGTCTTATTGGGGTGATATGGTGCTATGAGGTCTTCAAGAGGCCATTCGTTTAAATGGGACCTGATTATTCAAGACCTTGTATGTGAGAAGAAGAATTTTAAATTCTGTTCTGGATTTAACAGGGAACCAATGAAGAGAAGCTAATATGGGAAAAATCTGCTCTCTCTTTCTAGTCCCTGTCAGTACTCTAGCTGCAGCATTTTGAATCAGCTGAAGGCTTTTTAGGGAGCTTTTAGGACAGCCTGATAATAATGAATTACAGTAGTCCAGCCTAGAAGTAATAAATGCGTGAATCTGGCTAGACACTACACCTCTATGAGAATAATAACCTCAGTTTTATCTGAATTTAGAAGCAAATTAAAAATTAAAGAAGGACTGACATGTCAGATAATATCATATGTTCATTCTCAAGCATTAAAATGAATAGAAAGCTGCAGGACGTAGGAAGCAGAATTACTACCTTTTTAATCCTAAAGGAAGAGTATATGAATAGTGTTGTGGAGGTGAAGAAAGTGTCAGACAGGATCATGAGTTTGAAGCTGGAAACTGAAGGGTGACGTTAAATGTCAGTGCGTATGCTCACAGGCTGGATGTCAGAAGAGAAAGAGGAGTTCTGGAGTAAGTTGGATGAAGTGGTAGAGAGTATCTCTGGGGGGAGAGATTGGGGATTGAAGCAGACATCAGTGGACATGTAGGTGAGATGAACAGAGTTGGGTAGGTATGGTGTTAAGGAGAGAAATGCAGAAAGACGTGGGAGAAATGCGAAAAGGATGGAAATGGCTGCGGTGAACACGTACTTTAAAAAGGAGGAACATAGGATAACATAAGAGTGGAGGAAGGTGCAGACAGGTGGACTACATCTTATGCAGAAGTTGCAGTCTGAAAGAGAAGGGAGATTGCAAGGTAGTATCAAGGGAGACTGCAGCTAGGCAGCATTGGATGGTAGTCTGTAGGGTGACTTTGGAAATCAAGAAAAGGAAGCAAGTGAAGGCAGAGGCAAGGATAAAATAGTGGAAGTTGAAGAAGGAAGAATGTTGTGTAGAGTTCAGGAAGGAGTTGAGATGACAGGCGGTAGGGAAGCATTACCAGATGACTCAGAAAGTACAGAAACAGTGCTGAGGGAAACTGCCAAGACAGTGTTTGGTGTGTCCTCTGGACAGAAGAAAGAGGACAAGGAGGCTTGGTGGTAGAATGTGTAAATACAGGAAAGGATTTAAAGGAAGGAGTAGGTAAAAGGGTGGAATAGTCAGAGAGATGGAGAAAGTAGACAGGAGTACTTGGAGGTTAGGCATATGGCAAAGAGAGAGGTGGCAAAGGAAAAAGGCTTATAGTGGAGTTGTATGTGAGACAATAAGGAGGGATAAAAGGACTTGTATCAACTGGCTAGGAAAAGAGACCAAGCTAGAAAGGATGTGCAGGTTAGGGTGACTAAAGATAGAGATGGAAATGTGATAAAAAAGTAAAGAGAATGTGTTGAGAAGATGGAAGGAGTACTCTGAGGAGTAGATGAATAAAGAAAATGAGAGAGTGAGCAATAAAGCCAAAGTTTATTTGTCCAGGTCAGAGGTTGCACCAGATCTGTTGTCCTTCATTTTGACAGACAGGATCACAAAAATGCTGTCATAATCTAATTTTACTTGTAATAATGAGACAGATTGTTTTAGACATTCAAAAGCTCACATGTAGAAAAAAGTGTGAATTTATGAGGGCATGGAGAAAAAGAATGGACTAGTGCTTTTCTACTCTATCTGAGCACTCATTCAACACGTTTGTATTCACCCAGTCACATCCATTTATACAAGCACTACCATGTGTATCTAAGCTAAGTGCTTTCTGTCTAACGTTCATACTCCAACACTTGCATCTTAAAGCAACATGGGGTTCAGTATCATGCAGCCCGGTACCAAACTGCCAACCTTCCGATCAGTAGGGGACCTGCTCTATCTCCTGAGCAACAGCCATCCCAAGCTTGCAGCACCTGGTATTCCCAGGTGGTCTCCCATTCAAGTACTAACCAGGTCCAACCCTGCTTAGCTTTCGAGATCAGACGAGATCGGGCGGGTTGAGGGTGGATAAACACAAACTGTGCAGTCACTTTTCATGTCAACATTGCAAGAAGCAGATGAATGATTTTGTTTCATTCTTACAACAGGGACACCAAAATAATAAGGGATTCTATAATGTCAAGTTTAATGTTTTGTTATGAAGGAGACAGACCAGCAACACTGCCTGCATCAATCTATCATCCATGTTCTAATCTGTCAGAATGACAGCCTTTTTCCATCATGGCTAAAAAAATTTGTCAATGGGAAACATGACTTCAGTACCACATCATCACAACAGAGTTAAGATCAGGACTGTAACTGTCATTAGAAAACAAAGATCATCTCTTTAGCCATTCTGATGTATTTGTGTGTTTTATGGTCATTGCATTATTGCATGTTTTTGTCTCTCCTAAGGTTCAGGTCATGAACTGCTGCCCTGAAATTTTCCTGTACAGTTACTGAATTCATTATTTCCTCAAGAGCTGAGGCAGTAATCTGGACATTTAGATAGCAAAGGAGCCCTAAGCCACGATGCTCCCTCTATCATATTTTATAATAGGGATGTGGTTTTTGATGTTGCACTGTTCTAAAAGTGATGTGGTGTTTTTGTTTGGTTTTGTTTTTTTTTTTTGCAAACTTGAGATGTTTTATCTGTTTTGTTCTTCTGGTAACACCATTTTTATTCAGTTCTTGCAGTGAGCGCATGAGCACATACAGTTTTAGCAGTTGTAGAGATTTCTACTGTTTGATGCTACCGCTGGCATGTTTTCGAAAAAATTCAGGACTGAATTTCATGCTCTTGGTGTGATCTTTGCAGGACATTCACTCTGAGGGGAGGGCAGCAAATAAGCAGCAACATCTTTGAATACATTTTTGTTTTAGTAAAATTGTGTTTGTCTATAATTGTGATTTAAAGGAAGACACAGGTTCAATGGTAACAACAGAGAACTTTAAAAGATACAGGTCTCAGGTTCCTTGGCTTCAGCATACAATGAGAGGGTCTAAAGGATACCAAATCACCATCTGATGCTTAAAGCTAAATATATTTGGTTTCTTTGTATTAAGAACCACTTTAATTCAATTCAATTCAATTTTATTTATATAGCGCCAAATCACAACAAACAGTCGCCTCAAGGCGCTTAAAAAGACATTTACTGGAAATAGCAGTGGGAGGACTGCAGTGGGAGCATACTAGCATACAGCTGATGGAGCAGCATCAGCTGTGTGCTAGTATGCTATTGAATTTCTATTTTTTCTTAAAGAAAAGTGTTTTATTTTATTTGCTTATGCCAACAAATGGACAAATGTAAAGTTTTCAGTCATGTCTTTTACAGTTTTAATTGGTTTTCTGAGTGAGCATGTGTCTGGATGAGTGTGTGTGTATGTGCATGTACTGATTCAGAAAGAGATACAACAGTACTGTATGTCTCCCTGACATGTTCCTCAGTGTGAGGGAGTCACTTCCGTACAATCTATCAGTGATTGAGCACATGTTTAGACCTTGTTTTGTTTTTTTAAAGTAAAAGCTGACAGCTTGCATATTTGCTGTCAAGATAGAAACAGAAGCAGCAGACTGACAGAAAGATGGACAGAAGGCGGGGGAGGAGAAATCTGCAAGTTTTCAGTGCAATTGATACAAGAAATAAAGCAGTAGAAAGGCAAAAGAGGAGAGAGAGTGATTGGGGTGTTTGTCCATGTGTCTTATGTGGGGTTAGGTAGTCATCATATGTAGTGTGTGTGTGTTTGTGTATCTGTTTGCATAGCCTCAGATGCCCTAACTATGCACTACATTTGCTGACTACTTGATCTATTTCTGTGCTTATTATCCATGGCCCTTGGTGCTTTCATATTTCATCTGGCACTGTAATAACTAGAGTGGAAAGTACAATTTAACTGTAGACACGAATAGGCTGCTAAACATAGATGTTGGTTGAGTGGGGTCTGTAAGAGCACGTGTGCGCGCGCGCGCGACACACACACACAAACAGTGGTTGTGTAATATGGCGCGACACTTTTGTATCTATTATGCATAAACCTTTTTGGATGGTGCATAGAGGGTGTACACTGTGTGTCAACCCCCACATCACTGTTACAACTATCATTAGAATGCACAGTGTGACTGAGAAATGCAACCTTTTGTTCTCTTGCTTTTTCAACAGTGTGTTTTCTGTTGCTGATAATATGGCAACATCCACAATGCAGCTCTAAAATCCGTGCCCAGACACATAATGTTTACAGTGCTATGCTCACAGCATGTGTTTGGTTATGATCCTCAGAGTTCGTACGCCTGCTGGAAATCCTTGAAAATTCTTGAATTTTAATATTATCCTTTCAAGGTTTGAAAAGTGCTTTAATTTTGGATATAGTGCTTGAAATTGTAACCGTTTTTGTTTTTAATAAAAAAATAACTATCCGATTAAATAGTTCGCTTACGAAACAGAGAAAGAAAATGAGTCGTAAAGTCTAAAATGAAAATTTCTCCGCCTGGCGTGGCCGTCTCCATATGACCTGTCAGTCTGTTTGTGACCTCGCCCCTCCCCCCGAAGACAGAGGGTCGCCGTTTTAATGAGTGTTAGCTGGAAAACTGCAAATTGCAGTTATGGACAAGACTAATATGGAATTAAATTTATGTCAAAAGTCACGGGAAAAAAACATAACAATTAGAATTAACAATATAATTCTGGGAGCGCAGGTGTTCATTCCTCGCGAGCAAACTCATCAGCATTCAGCAGCCGCGCGTCCATGGAGGCGTCCGCTCTCGTTCACTTGTACACCACTGCGCCGTTGCGTAGTCTGCAGCGATATGGCCTCTGGTCTGGTGGATCGATTCAAAGGCCTTATTGAATTCTCTAAAATAGGCCGTCAACAATTCACAGAAAGACTCTACTGACAGTATTAGACAGGAACACGCTGTGAGTGCGGCGCAGCAGGTGTGGAAAGCAGCCAAAGTCGCTGGAGATAAATTCAACAAGCGCCGAATCAAAATGGAAACCCTATGCAGTAAACCGCAGAAAAAGATTTTTTCAGAAGGTATGTACATGAATTCTAAATGTTCCTGGTGTGTTTTTATCTATGCTGGATATTTGTGCGTAATCTGGTGATAAGCGGCCAGCACTGTTGCCAACCTTTTGTGTCAGAAAACTCACTGGCTGTCTCAAAAGTCGCTAGAAGTCGCTAAAGGACCAATCGAGGTTGGGGGATGGTGCGCTGTCCCCCTCAGTGCCATAGTGTAGGAAGGGACACAGTACAAGCCCTGTATGTGCACAAAACACAGTGACAGCGGAGTTTCCAGGTTTTCCGGTGTTGTGCCAAAAAGTGATTTCTGATTTGCATTGTCTTTGCTGATATCAAATACACTGTGGTGCACAGGATTTATGAAGGGCCTATATATAAAAGGAAGAAATAGCTTGTTTTGCAAATATATTTAATCAATAATCAATCAATACAGTCCTTTTTGGCTACTCTTTATAGAACTGTAATGTTATATTTGTTGCAATTTCTGCAGCCCTCCTGGCCAGATCTCTCTCGAAAAAAGGCATATTTAAATGCCAATGATAGTTTTTACCCTCATTAATAAAGAATATATGAAAGTCACTTTGCCAAGCAGTGATTGCAGCTTCTACCTATGACAGGAGTGTTGTTTCTCACTCAAAATGACATCATTCATGAGAGAAATGTTTTAAAGATTTTAGGCCAAAAATTAATCTATAGCAATTTAAATGCAACCAGTATTTTTTTTTTGGCAAATACTGGAAATCACTTCTTGGCACAAACACTGGCATATCTCCAAAACTCTTCAGAAGTCCCTGATGACACTGGGAAAAGTCACTAAATTTGTTGCTAGTTGCTTTTTGGGAAAAAAAATCAGGAGGAAGGGGTGTGTGAAAAAGAGTACTTTCTGTACACTTTGGAAAATGTTGATAATTGTGAATGGCCCCTTAATGTGCTGGAAAATCTTGTAAATGGACCTTGAAAGTGCTTAAAAACTGTTTGAATCTGGGCCCGATAAAGGTGTACAAACCCTGGATCCTAAATGTTAAAAGAAATAAAGATTAGCCTCATGAGACTTGAGCTCTTGTTTGGGGTGCATGGGTTGCAACAGTTTTGTGTTGAGCAGAATAAAGTATAATATGCATAAATGCCAGATGTACCATCCCCATATGAGGACACAGGGTCTAAGGAGGTTTATGCATACTTTAAATTATTATCCTATTAGACATTTGGGTAAATTCTGACATAAGTCAAGGTAAATTTAGCTGTAATTGCAACGAACAGCTGATCTCATTGGCAGTTCACATAAGCTGGTGGCTCAGCTCAAAAGCTTCTATCTATACACTTAGCTAATCTCATATAGGGTGGTTATGCTGTTTTTATTGCTTTCATCTGCAAACCAATATGCAGCCGTCTCCCCCAGGTCCTTGCCACTGATCCTTGCTCTGATCTGTGCTGGGTCTTGTAGATCTTATCATCATCTTCTACTTTTCATTTATGGACTTGGAAGCCTGAAAATGTCCTAGAACAAAGCCATATCCCCAAATATAAATGTCTGCAGATGGAAATAATCTTATTTTGAATATAGTGTCTGGACTAAATTAAACAATAAATTCTTGACTTTGGCAAAGAGACAGCAGCAATGACAAAAACCTTGTTTTGTGTGATGCTAGTGACTTTAACCTTTAACATCTAACTGGTATAATCAGTTCGTCTTATTTCTAGGTGCAAATTTGCATCAGATGTGACGAAATTCCCTCTAAATGTTGCTGAGATATCACATTCACAAAAGCAGAATGGCTGTGAGTTCACAGTGTTGTTCACCTTTGACTACTATAATAAACATTTGTTCCAAATAATAATAATAAAAAAAAATCTCAAAGTGGTAAAGAAAAACCTTAAAACCTGATATCTGTGGCCATATTTCGTGGCAACATGGAGGTACAAAAGTACAATATGACCTATGGAGTGGGAATGAAGAAAGCTAAAACAGGAAAATTTACAAAAAAATCTTCATGCTTATCAATCACACTCAATTTTGAGTGTGATTGATAAAGGCAAAAAAAATGTTAATTTCAATGTTAACAGCCCATAAATGATGGTATATATGAAGAAATGTTTCTTCACTGTCCACTAAGGAACAAATAAAGTAGTAACAGATGAAAACATCCAATCTGGATTGGATTGGGTTTGGAGTCAGAGAAATTTATGCGTACAAGGATCCTGTATGTATGAGGAGGTCATGGTGTCAATGGGATTGAGCCACTGCAGTGAGCCATGCAGAGAGACCATATTTTCTGTTACAGTTACATATGGCTGCTCAAACACTATCCACAACACACACCTCCCATAGATTACTGCTGTTCATATGAGAACAGAAATATTTAGATCTGTATACTGACTAATGGTCACCATATATCTGGAATGCTGAAGTAACAAATTATAAAGGAAATATAAATATTTTTATTAAAAAAATGAAATTATATATATATATATATATATATATATATATATATATATATATATATATATATATATATATATATATATATATATATATATATATATATATATGTAATCATATAGCTGAGGTTGGTCAGTATAACATGGAAGAAGTCTATGGCGACTGAATCACTTTTGGAACCAGCATCAAGTATCCATTAGAAGAATTGCAGTTTTAGTACTTACATATTGGCCTAATTCTTAAGCTCTGGATGGATGACTGACATTATGTGGTTACCACCATTCACTGAATTTTTTTTTAGCCTGTTGTCCAGCTAGGGTTGGGTAACAGGCTATGGCTACAAATCATAAGGCCGTTTTTATTTTACCTGCAGTCCCGACATACTCTGTAATACTAACATGAGAACTAATCAGGAAACCATGTCAAAATTGCAGGACTGGAAGAAGGCAAGTTTAGAAATGAGAAAAGCCTCTTACCACAGAGTGAGGGTGTTTAAATGGGAAAAAAAAGTCACATTCACAGCTACCCAGAAACTATAAAGTGAAGGACTATGGAAACACTGGAAATGACCAATTTCTGCAGCGGTTACATGTAGGAATATTTGCTCAACTGAAATTCTACTTGTGCAATAATTACATTTCCAGTAGTAAGTGTAACTGAACTGGCTGACAGCTAGATACTAATCAAAAGTCAATTTAGCTGTAGAATTTCTAGAATATTTACAGGGGGAATTAATGGTGGGAAGCTAAAGTAACTTATGTGTTGCTGAAAAAGGGACTCAAAACAGAGACAGTGAAATTAAATCAGGGAAGAAAAACAAACCTTTTATTTAGGCAGGGCATATAATCCATGACACCAGCAGAAAACTAAGTCCAGGTAAAACAGACCAGGGATAACAAGAGGCATACAGCACACGCACGCACACACACACACACACACACACACACACACACACACACACACACACACACAAAAAAAATCCAGGCAAACTCAGGCTTTAAATAGACACGAGGCAATCAAAGGAAGCGGACACAGGAGGGTGATGAGACACAGCTAAAACAAATCCATGATGACAAGACAGGGGAAGCAAAGCTGAAAAGGAAAAAACTGAAAAAAATAATCCAAACACAGAACACAGAGATGCAGACTTGACATGGAAAACATAGGGTATGTAAAATAAACTACAACAAGGAATGGAATACAGCCAAGATAACTACAACTAAAAAAAACCCAGATAATGTAAATATAAAGAAACCAACCCAGGAATACAAAACTCAAACCTGCAAAAACTACAGAAACCCAAGAATCAAACAGAAACATTAAATAAGAGAAATTGAAAATCCAAATCATAAATCACTGGGTCACAGATCTAGGATCATGACAGTAACATGGTAAACACAAGACTGGAAATGTATGAGCATAGACCATGATACCTGATCATTTTCTCAAGTTAAATTACTAAAATTATATTTAAACCTATCCAGGGATTTAAAAAGTGCCATTGATTAATTACAGGATCATTATATGATGGGGAGAAGGCTTGATTTAAGAAGCCAGGCTATCATGTGTTGATTTCCTTGGCTTAAATAAACTACATTTATAGCACATCATGACAGGTAGACAGACAGAGACTCTGGTATAATCATGTGATAAGTGATTACAGCATTGAGAGTATCAATAACAGGATCAGGTGAAGACAAGATTAGAAATGACAAAAGCCATAAGAATGTAACCAGTTCAGTCTTTATTTTTTGGGTGCAGCAGACAGTCGGAGTGCCAAGTAGAGATACAGCTTTAGAACAGGAAGAGAGGGGAGAGTAAGACATAAATGACAGACACACACTAATACACACTTTCTGACTAACTAAACCCAAATCTTTCTATGCTTCCCACCCCCTCTTCATCCTTTTTCAGATTGCTATATCATGCCAGCAAACAAGGCTGAAACTCTCCACTATCATCTGTGTCTTTTCCCCTCTATCCCTGCATGGCGCCCTGTTCATCTGTTGATCTGGCTTTTTGTTTTTTCACTTGCTTTGAGCTGGGCGGTCAGACAGAAAGACAGACTTGCAGGGGAGAGCAAAAACTGAAAGAAGCAGCATCTTGTTCTCCCTCGATGGGTAGGCAGACAGCGCCAAGCAGACGAGGTTTGACTCTGCAAGGGGTGATGTCATCCTATAATGTGAGTGTCCCCGTGGTCTTGATCCCATGATGCAACACTCTGGTGACACTGTGAAACATGTTGCATCTGCTCCTGCAGGCTGCATCCAAAAATGCTGAGTTGCCTTTCTCACTTGTTTCTCACTCATTTGTTTGTTTTTCAATGTCTTCTCAGATTTTGCTTTGACATTTATTTTAAGTTTTCTCTCCTATATATTCCTTCATTATTCCTTCTCTTTATATTTCTGTTGCTTTTTTTTTTACTTGATCAGACCCCCCCCCCCGAGCACCATCATTCCAGCCCTCCTTTTCTTCCTCCTCCTCTTCTCTCTTCTATATTTGCTTTCTACCCACACAGACCCCCCCCTCTCCTCCTCTTCCCACTCTCTATTGGTTGTCAAGGTAACAGGGCACCATGGCTCAGCATTATTCATGCAGTAGCAGTCAGGCAGTTGCACTGACAGACACACTTACAGCAGGAGAGAAAGGTAGATAGTGGGGCAGAGAGCCGAGCAGGCAGGCTGGCTGGCCATTAACTGGTCCAGCGGAGGAAGGCAAGACATTTAACTCTTTCATTAGATCTGCGAAAATGGGAACATCACTATAAAGATACCAATCTGACCGAAAAGCACCAGTCAGATGACTAGAAAGAAATCATAATTTAGTCATAAATAATTCAGTGGATTGATGGCCAAAGTTACTAAACTACAATCCCAACTAATAAACTGACCTCAACCACTAAACTGCATTTTCCCCAGCATTAAAATTATCCATTCGCCCCTTTTCTTAAATTCAGGTTATGAGAGTGTGTGTGGGACCTCTAAGACAAGGTAGACCTGGACACCACCTGGGCTGACTACAAGAAAACCTATGACTCAGTGCCCCGCACATGGATACTGGAGTGACTGGCAAAATAAATGGCTGATAGGATGCTAATAATGTTCATCAGGAACTCAATGGGGCTGTGAAAAACAACATTGGAGGCCAATGCCATGGCAATCGCACAAGTTACTAAGTGTAGATACCAAGGTGATGCACTGTCCCCACTGCTGTTCTGCATAGGCCTCAGCCCCCTAAGCCAGCTCATCGATAAGAGTGGATACAGATATAGATTTAGGAGCAGAATAACCATCAGCCACCTCCTGTATGTGGATGACATCAAGCTGTATGCGGGGACAGAGCAAGAAATCGACTCACTGGGTCATCTCACAAAGATCTACAGTGAGGACACTGGGATATCATTTGGATTGGATAAGTGTGGTGGAATGGCTGCAAAGACAGGGAACGTGATCCAGCTTTAAGGGGTGGAATTGCCAGAAGGCAGAATAGTGGATATTCAGCACAGCTGGGTAGCTGGGTGTCCCACAGACCAGCGGGAACCATGATCAGCCACAGGCAAATAGAGGGTCAGCCACAGCCAAATACTTTAAGAAGGTAAGACAAGTGCTGAAAAAAAAAACAGCACAATGGTAGGAATAAGATCTGAGATACAGTATACCCTGTTGGTAATCAGATACCCAGCTGGCCACAAGAGGACATAGATGTCGCTGATGTCAAGACATAAAAATTCTTCACAATGCATGGGGATCTCCACCCGAGGTCCAACACCCTGAGTCTCTATGAGCAACGGAAAGAAGGAGGGTGAGGATTAGTGAGTGTCAGAGATACAATCCAGGATGAAATACAGAGTAAAATTTGCACAGGCTCAACAAAATTGGACAAGAATATTAGAGAAATGTTTCCTCCAGAGAGAAAGAGCTTTTTTTTTTTTACATTTTTTTTTTTAAGTAACATAGTGCATTGGTTGCACTTGAGTTGTAATTTGTCAAGAAGGCTATTTCAAGGCAAGTTAACATTATTCAACTATAACTGAGCAAAGTGATCAAATAGACTGAATTTAAGATGGTCATCTGCCTGACCTTCATCAGCTCTTAAATGCTGCTTTCAGGATCTGCTCCCTGGAGGTCTTATCTTTTTCATTCTTTCCTGTGATATAGTTGCCTCTCTCTCTAACTTTGATGCTGTCTTTCTTTCTCACTTATTCTCTGGTGATTTTGAATTCTACCACTTTTTACAGAATTAATGTCAGAGTTACAGATATATCTGAGAACTCAGGTGGAGGCAGAATTCATCCAGAGGAGAGCTACTTTATGAAAAATCTTAGCAAATTGCTATCTTATCATGGTAGAGGGGTTTTTGTGTCCCAGTGATCCCAGGGGCTGTGTTGTCAAGGGCTTGTGCCCCTGGTAGGGTCTCAAATGACAAATTGGTCCTGGGTGAGGGACCACACATAGAGCAATTCAAATGATCCATTTGGAAGATTGAGGAATCAAGGGACCAGTTTACCTTGCCTGGGACAGGGTTAACGGGGCCTTGTTGAAGAGCCAGATCTGCGGAGGGAGCTCGAGGGAGAATACCTGGTGGCTGGGCCTTAGCCCATGAGGCCTGGCTTGGCACAGCCCAAAGAGGTGACATGGATGAATATTCTTGTATCCCAGCTCACCACCTGCACACTGGGGTTTCTGCTTGTGGACAAGAGAGTTGCTTCTCTGCACTTTGGGTTGGGGAATGGATCCTGACTGTGGTTTGTGCATATGCACCAAGTGGTAGTTTAGTGTATCCAACCTTCTTGGAGTTGCTGGGTGGAGTGCTGGAGGTTGGCCCATCTGGTGAGTCCTTTGTCCTAATGGGAGACTTTAACACTCAAGTGGGCAACAGCAGTGAGATCTAGAAGAGCATAATCACGAGGAACAGCCTGCTTGATCTAAACATGAGTGCTTTTTTGCTATTGGATTTCTGTGCTCACACAATTTGTCCATAATGAACACCACGTTCAAACATAACTCTGGTCATAAGTACACATGGCACCAGGACATCTAGGTCATAAGTCAATGATCAATTTTGTAATTGTATCATCAGATCTGTGGTCATATGTTCTGGGCACTTGGGTGATAAGAAGGACTGAGCTGTCAATTGATCACCACCTGAGTTAGATCGGGTGGTGGGGGGAGATGCTGGACTGGTCTAGCGCACCCAAATGTATAATGAGGGAACTCCGGAGGCAGCTGACAGGTACTGGAATTCTTAAGATAGTCCTCTATCACACTGACAAACCTTCCATAGAAGAAGCAGAGTCTGGGAGTGAGGGGGGTGACTCACTCATCACTAGAGGTGAGGTCACTGAGGTAGTTAAACAACTGCTTGGTGGCAGGTCCCATGGGGTGGATGACATTTGCTTGAGTTCCCTAAAGCCCTGAATGTTGTGGGGCTATCTTGACTGACATGCTTCTACAACATTGCAAGAAGATCTGAGTCGGTGCCTCTGGATTGACACACTGGGATGGGAACCATCTGGACGGTGTACTCCAGTTATAGGACTGATCGCGCTACTCAGCCTCCCTGGGAAGGTCTACACCAGGGTACTAGACTGGAGAGTCTGTCCGTTAGTTGAACCTCAGATTAAGATATGGGAGTATGCCCAATGAGTCTCCATGTGCTTTGTAGATATTTGACTGCATCCCTTGGGGTGTCTTGTTAGGTGTCCTTCGGGAGTATGAAGTATCAAGCTTGTTCTTATGAGCGATCCAATCCCAGTATAAACTGGATTTCTTCTCCTTGAACTTGGCCATGGCTGCCCTGCCCTGGCATGGCTGTCACCGATTCTGTTCCTAATTTTTATGGGCAAAACACCAGCCATTTTACCATTTATCATTTGATGACTGAAAGAATGAGAGTGAAAATACAAGTGGTAGAAATGAGTTTTATCTGATGGGTAGTGGCTCACACTTCTCTCAGTCAGAAGGTAGTGCTGTGTGGACAAGTATTCTTAATTCCAAAAGAGGCAGATCAGCAACTTTGTATATATTGTAAATATTGTCTTTAAAAAGCAATTCTAGCAGTTTTAGGGGTGGGGAGCTGTTTCCTTTTAACACTGTTTCTCCCGTTAAGTTAGAAGGTGGGAAAAAGGCCAGTATTTTTTATGGAGTTTCTATGGTGTTAGATTGGTTAAAGTCAATGATCAATAATAGGTTAATCATTAGTTATTATTAATCTCTGTTTCTCTTCCACAGCATGTCTTTTGTCCCGTCTTTCTCCCCTCAGCTCCAACCATTGTGGCAGATGACTGCCCCTCCCTGAGCCTGGTTCTGCCTCCTGTTAAATGGAGTTTTTCCTCCCTACTGTCGCCAAGTGCTTGCTCATAGGGGGTTGTTTTGAATGTTGGGTTTTCTCTGTAATTATTGTAGGGTCTTTACAATATAATGCACCTTTAGGTGATTGTTTGTTGTGATTTGGCGCTATATAAATAAATTGAAATGTATTGAATTTAATTGACTACAATCAGAGAGTGTAGTGCTGTGTGGACAAGTGACTCCAAAAGAGCTAGATTAGCAACTTTGTTTATATTGTAAACATTGCCTTTAAAAAGCAGGCCTGGTAGCTGTGAGGTAGAAAGCCTTTTTCCTTTACCACCTTCTATCTTCTGTTTAGGTTAGGGAGGCAGGTAAGAGGCCTGTATTTTCTTTTGGCTTTCTATGGTGGTAGGTGTGTGTGTGTGTGTGTGTGTGTGTGTGTGCATTTTCCCAGAATGTTTTGGTAGTCATTTTGGCCTTGCCCACCCTGAGATTATTCTATCCCAAGAGATAAATAAACAAATCTGTTTGGATTGTGGCACAGGTCCTTCCTTGGGAGCACATTTGTGTTGC
This sequence comes from Pterophyllum scalare, assembly GCA_024447675.2. Taxonomy (NCBI): domain Eukaryota; kingdom Metazoa; phylum Chordata; class Actinopteri; order Cichliformes; family Cichlidae; genus Pterophyllum; species Pterophyllum scalare. Next base: position 144,031 of record JAMQGT020012698.1, on the reverse strand, counting down.
ACTCTGATTTCCCCTAGGCCGGAGTGTAACAGCCTGCATGTGTTTTGCACTGTGGCTCTCCTGTGGGCTCTGAAAGCAAATCTATATACATATTTTATAAAGTCATCTGCAATAATAACTGAGTCCATTGGCCAGATTTACTAACGCTGTGCAAAATGGCAAACCAATCTTTTTACATTGAAAAACTACTGTCGGGATTCAGTGAAGAGGAACAGTGTTAGTTTTGAGTCTTTTTGACAGTATTTTGGTGTCTGACCCCATTATACAGTGCGGTAAAAAAATATTTGCCCCCTTCCTGATTTCTTAGTGTTTTTTTTTACATAGTTCTGAGACTTACACGTTTCAGATCATCCAACAATTTTAAATATCAGACAAATATAACCCAAGTAAATACAAAATGCAGTTTTTAAATGATGATTTTATTTCTCAAGATTAAAAAGCAATTGAAACTGACCTCTTTCTGTGTGAAAAAGTAATTGCCCCCTAAACCTAGTAACCTAGGTTTTGCTACTACAAACAAGTGTTTGTAATAACTGGCTTTCACACCGATGTGAAGGAATTTTGGCCCTCTCTTGTTTGCAAAATTGTTTTAATTCAGCCATATTGGAGGGTTTTCCAGCATGAATGGTCTATTTAAGGTCAAGCCAAAGCATGTCAGTAGGATTTGAGCCTGGACTTTGACTAGTGCACTTCAAAACCCTGATTTGTTTTGGTTTTTAATAACTCTTTTCAAATACATTTTCAAATAGGGCCTGTTAGGTTTGGATAGCTGTTTTCATTCACTTAATAAATGAAATAATTATTTTGTATTTACCTGGGTTACCTTTGTATCATATTAACATTAGTTTGATCTGAAACATTTAAGTGTGATAAATACACACAAAAACTAAGAAATCTGGAATGAGAGGGAAAGGTTATGAGAAAGAGTGCATAACTGTGTTGGGTAAATAACTGAAACCTGTGAATGTGGTGCTCAAACTTTGGCTCTGTCCTATAGCTCTCAGCCCTCACACTGTTGAGAGCTGAGTCCCTTTCTGTCCCTCGGTAACGATACTAGTATTTTATTGAACCCGAGCAGAACTAACTGAACTGTCTCAGGTTTTCAGTTGCATTTCTGCACAAACGTTGGTTCACAATTAAAAAGTCTCTGTGGGTCTTTTCTCAGCAGTGCGCACAGAGTGATTTTCATGTAGTTTCTTTTCTTTTTTTTAAAAAAAATCTCTATATCCGATTCATATATCCTATATTGAAATGCCGACCAGAATGCAGCTGTTAATGTGACTGTTATTGATTTTAATAAATACCTCAAACAGCCTGTGCAAAAAACAAGAGTGATGCATACATTTACGCTACATGGCACAGTAACAGTATCTTCACTGACGCACAAACAGCTTTGGATCTGATGGTAAATGATGTTTGGTGTTCTACACATCACACAGATCAGCTGTCACACACAAATTTTAGGTTTATACGGTGGAATCATTGGTAACAATACAGCTCTCCACTGGGTAAATCCTGCACATCACTCCCTCCCTCACACTTGCTCATTGGCTGAGCTCTCATCATTTATGCTGCTCTCATCACACTAATTTGCCCCGTAGCTTTCAGTCACAAAACTGACGCCAAACCTCTCTGGACACTGAGTTTTGCTCTGATGCAGACCATTACTAAATCTGGCCCTGAAATTCGCAATGACAGCATTGACCATGCATTTGATATTTTTCAACTTTCCTGAATGAAATACTGAATTTAAACCAGTTAGGTAAATGTGAACATTTTATTTTCTCTCCTGGAAATAGCCATCAGGGCTTCACTCTACTGAGCTCCACCAGTCTCAATTTCTGCTATGACATTCAGATGGTAGGGTCAGAATTTGGCATAAACAACATGCAAGCATGGATCCATTCTGCCTTGTATCAACGGTTCAGGTTATGAGTAGTATAGCTATGTGGGAGATATTTTCCTGTTACACTTTGGGGTACTTAGTGCCAACTGAGCATTATTTAAATGCCACAACCTACTTAAGCATTGTTGTTGACCAGTGTCATCTTTTCATGACCACAGCGTACCCATCTTCTGATGGCTGGCTCCAGTAGCAACGGACCATGTCACAAAGAACAACCTCCCATATTCCCTTGCTACACCCAGATCTCTTCTGTGACTCACATTCAATCTGTCTGTGAATGTCTCTTGCTATATGATTTGCATGCAGCAGAGCACGTAGAACAAACATGACACATGCCTTTCAATGTCTGTCAGAAGCAGCACACTTAAATAGTGTTGCCGCTGACATCTTGTAGAGCAGTCATAAGCCAGAGGTGTAAAAGCAAAATAGCAGGTCATTTGAATTGACAGTGAAAGAATAACCACCAGTGACCCCAAGCAGCACTGAAAAGATTTATGTGCACGAGGGATAATGAGGGATAATCTGTGACAAGTGTACAAACAGATTCACCCAATGAGCCAAAAGGAACAACTTCTTTGTTTGCTACACTCACATTCTACCAGCTGCTGGAGACGAATGTGGAGGATCATCAAGCACAAGTACAGCATTTCCCTGACACCCACAGCTTACACTAAACTAAATGATACATGTCATAGTGATGCAAGCTGACCCACGCTGCCTGCCGTGAGAGGGATTCCAACACTCCCTGGTCAGAAATGGAGGATTTGCAGCCGACAGATGGGAAAAGTAATGAGAGGAAGATTTGAAGAGGAGTATGTGGGGCAAACATGAAGGTCCTGCGGTGGATGCAGTGACACTGCCAACAAGTCCAGAGCTGGAACTGTTAAGCAGTGGGTGTTGGAGATCGAGAGCAGGCACTGAGTGTGAGCATCAACAGTGTTGATAACAAGTATGCTCTAAGAAAAGAGGGGAATGATGCAGAAAACATTTGTAATGTGATCCAGTTCTACAGTAGCTTTCATAGTTTTGCACTAGTGCATAAGTAACCACTTTACATTGAGACATGCAATTTCTGTTTTCTAAGATTAAACCTTTTTCCCCCACCTTTGCTGTGAGAAACACTGCCCTGTGCTACATCCCTGTTCACAATCTCTTCTACTTAATTTAGATCAATAGTTTGACTCTTTAAAGAGGATTACTCAAGAGATACCACAGAACCAAAGTCATATTTCCCTGTTGGCTGTCTATCTGGCCAGGTTGCCATTGAAGGAGTCCAAAATATCATTCAGTTGGTTCTCCAGAGATGGTCTCTTGCTGCTGTTGGACAGACAAACTTAGACAGCCAGTCTGATCATAACTTTCAACAGGCTGCAGAGCAGAACACAGACTACCATCTTCAGCTGCAGACTGAAAATTGTGGAGTGGGAATTCATTGAAGAGGATGAAAGACTTACTTGCAAAGCAGCTGATTGTATTGCTCAGTTATTTGTCAGTAAATGCTTGGCAAATAAAAGATTTGGAGTGGAGAACTGTATAAACACACTGACTTTTATGCTGCACACGCTTGTACACACATGCATCCCTAAGTGCACATTTACAGTATGTGTGCATGCACCAAGGCCTGCTACAAATTAAATCTGTGGGAAACACTCATTAGGATCATGTGCCTCAAAAGTAATTACCTCTGCCATGAAATTTTTCAAACTCATGACAGTGGTGCTTTTTTTCACACCTCACATGCAAGCATTTGCTTCTACACTGTTCAGCCTCAGGAGGTAAATATTATTGTTTTATGTGCATACAAATATACTTCAAATTGAAAACTACAACTTAGGATGCAATTTTAGGTCCTGCAAGTAAAATAGGAGAGTGTCATGGTAATGATATAATGATATGAAACGTTTGCGAAAAAAATTACTGATCGTTCATTACTCATCATTTAACAAAAGGCCTGTTTAATAGTCTTATTGTGGAATTTTCAGCCTTTTTTCAGGACAATGATATGTGATTCTTATTTTACATGGCAACCTGTTTACTTTTAGTCATCAAACTGAATTTTGGAGCACTATACCCTCACTTCTTGAAGTTTTGAAAAGCACAGGCTGCCATCATTCCCATCGTGAGAGGTGACACAGTCCCTATTAATCCTGGTTGCCCAGCCATTTAAAAAAACTGAACTATGTTGTCATTTAATTATCAACTACTAAGAGTTAACTCCAGCTTGCCAAACAGGGGTGAACTCACTGGGTAACAGAGGAATAGTAAACTAAAGCTATTTTTGCCTAATCATGGTTTGAAGGTAGAGACCGCATGGAACTCAGCACACCTGCCTGTCCAGTAACCACTGAATGTAAACTGACCAGTTTTTCTTACTTTGTCAAAACATTTTGGCATATCTGTGTCTCTCAGTGGTTAGCAGGAGGTTGCCACAGGCAACAGTAAACGGTGATGACAGAACTGCACAGGGCACAATGTAAGTCAGGGTATCACCTCTTTAATTCTCACACCTGATGGCACTGTGAGCGTGTGTGTGTGTGTGTGTGTGTGTGTGTAAGAAAGTGTGTGCGTTTTTTGATCTTTTGGCTTTTCACATTGAATAATTGATGGTGCCATGTTGCCTTCTTATCTTGTTGAGAGATTGACTGACTGTGTCAGTGAATGTGATGGAGTCAGGTTAAAAAATAATCTGTGCTCATTGGTCCACTTAAAAAAATGCCAAACATGAAATTTAGAGAAAATGACTTAATGACATTAAGTTGAAAAAAAAAAAACTCCTCTGAAGTTACACAAGCTTAGTGCAGAATATCACACAGTGTAAGTAAAACAGTCAGTTCAGGATGCACTACAATAGTTAATTTACATTTACAGTCACTTATTAGCTGAGTGGAAAGGCAGTATATAATTGGAAAAAGAAACAGAGTTGGGCTGCAAAGTGGCTTGCAGATGAATAGCAACTGTAGACAGGAATAAGCGGCTTACAAAATGTGTGGAAAGGGGGGGGGCAGGCATTCAACTCAGCTGGCCTGCCAGGACTTCATAGAACTCAAATTTGTGGCCTCCAAGAACTAGATTAAAATAACAAATAGAGGTGCACAGCAATGTAAATGATGCACCTTGAAACCATTCATTTGAAATGCAGTGTGTTCCCAACTTTGTCAGATTTTTATGCACTGGCTGCTACTTCAGAATTTTTCCATTTTAATGGTTAATGTTGTGAATGGTGTATTTAAATTGAAACTATGACAAGTTCAAAGGACCTTGGAGGCAAAACCGTCTGCCTCTTTTCCTCGCATGCGATGTGCGGGGAAAAGAGCGGACTGGTGGGACGGATACGGGAGAAGATGCAGAGGGAGACCTGCACAGGTGAGCTGACAGTGCATCATTACATCACACACCAGGAAACATTGCGCAGCAAAGTCCTGAAGGCAGAATGTGTCAAATGCACTGTAACACAGACAGGGAACTTTCTAAGAGACAAAGGTTTAAATCACCAGCAGTTTGGGAGGAAATAGCCTCTGAATTTGGTGATGTGCCATATCATACAGTTGCCATGAGCTACCTGAGGAAATCTGTCAAGTTCATGAAATGTAATGGAGAAGACTCAGCAGGGCTCTGGGATGAAAGGTGGCTGTGTGAGTCGGCTGTTCTCTGCGACATAATGAAGCATCTTAACATGTCCGTGCAGCTTCAGCGACGGGACTGCGTGATTGTCCCAAAGAAAAAAAAGAGCAGGTCTCCACCACTGTGTTTGCAGCTGCGCTTTTTGCTGATAAGGTGGACACACTGCGCTATTTATGCAGCATTTTTCAAAGACTGTGAAGCGCAAAAATTCACATCACAGTCTTTTCCTGAAAAATGTGCAAATTTTCATCAGCTTGAAATATTTTCATTTTCCTGATGTTATTTTTGAAGAAAAATATAATTTTATATTTTATTTAATGTGTTGGGGAAAATTTGCTGTTTTCTGGCCATTCAAATTCATATTTCTGATTAAAATTATTATTTTCATTCTTGCTTGGCCCACGACTCAGACTGTCTTCAATTTTGGCCCGTCCTGTGATTAAGTTTGACACCCCTGGCTGAGATGATACCTATAGATGAGGTGCTACTGTTCTACCCCAGCTGCAAACACTTTCACCTTGGAATGAAAAAAAAAGTAAATATTTATAATAAATATTTGTAAATATTATCGTAGTAACACATTTGATTATTTACAGGCACATTATGTGTAATAACTTACTGGGAGAGGTGAGCTCAAATTGTTGCCATAAAGGGGAAACCCTTCACCTTTAGCAGCTCCATTGAAACCAACTCCTCTGTGTTACAGCAAGCTGGTGAAACTCTCACACAAAGACTAACAAATTTTGCGCGCCAGCACTCGAACCACTACCTGAAACCCTCAATGAAGCAAGCCTCAGTGCATAAATTCATAAGATACTTCCTGGATTTCTTGACAAGCATTCCAAAGCCTATGCACAGTAGTGCCATCACTACTGATTTCCTGCCTGCTGCTCTGAGGAGATCAGTCTTCCTTCCAGCCCTTGCTCTGAAGATTCTCTGAAGAGAAGGACACACCTGAAACACTTATTTGCATTCCCACTCTCCATTACTGCTGCTCTCACCTTCTGGATTCCACCTGGCCTTGGAAAAACCCCTCCTGAGCTACCCCACTCGCCTGTTCTCATTATCCCACTTCATTCTCATTTCAGTCAGTCCTCCTTGACCATGGCTAATCCTCTTCGCTCCTGTCCTCCCCTCAACAGAGCTTGTGGCAGTTAGTTAGAAATGCCTTTACCCAAGCCAAGTCCTTATCATGTGATGACAGTCAGAAATTTAAGCTCAGCTGCAATCCTGGCACATCAGCTTATGCCAACCACCCTGAGCTGAACAGCTAAATATTTAAATGGGAAATCCTATAATTGGTGCCCTATTTAAGCTGGTTTAGCCTGCTAATCTGCAAAATGTCTTGCAACCCACCTCCACCTCAGCTCCTCCTTTCATGCTATGTCATTGATCAGTGATACCTACTCTCTAAGATACTAGAATGCAATGGTTTTATTTTCCAAAACATGACTCTGTGTTATATATACTTCCTTTGGAAATGACAGTCTTCTTTTGACCATATTGGTGTTGACTGAATTAGGTTTTATTGAGAAAACTGAATGAGTAGTCATTACTTTAAAACCTAACAGCTGGTGAAAACTCCTGGTTGAAAGTTTGGATGCTTCATTCCCCAATAATAGATAAGGCTTTCAAAAGGTAGAATTTTTTACTTAACTGAAAACTTATTTAAAAAAAATCCAACCCTACTCTAAAGGTGTCACCACTGACCTAGTGGATTTTATTAAATTAAATTAAATTGATACATTGTTTAGACAATTTTTTTTATTGTACAAATGAAAGGTAACAGGTTTGAGACCTCCCTGGGAGGCTTTCCTATATTCAGAAGGATATATTAACATATTAGCTCTTCTCCAGTCTTACTGACCAAAGTGATTAAAGCATGCACACTTACTGTTTTTAATACTACAGTTTTCCTCTTACACACGTCCTGATTTGCCTGCAGCAGTTGTGTTACTTTCAGATTTTATGTATTTAACCTCTTTATTATTTCTTTTTTAAAATATTTTCATCATCAATGAGTCACTGTTCCAGTAGATCTGTCTGTGTTTCTGATTGGTCAGATACAACCAATGCCACCCCTTTCATGTGAACACAATTGTAGTTAGATTGGGAACCCCCCCTCCAGAGTGATGACCACCTTCGTGTGACTGCTTAGCCTGATGTTAGGGTAAGTGAAGCCAGATAAGATATCATGGGTATGCTGAGCTTGCTTTGTAGTAAAGGGCCCAGGTTTGTTTAAGAATATCTGTATACATTATGGTTATAATAAAAGAAGGCAGAGATGTGGAACAGAAAATGGATGGTTTAGCTAAAAAAAAAAAGCGGCACTTATCCATGGAACCAGATTACATAAGCTCTCCAGAAGAGTTAACACAGCACCACCAGAGTCCTTGTAACCACTCTTCTATGAAAAAAATTACATTACCAATGTTTTATTCTACTAAGTGCTGTATGAAAGCTTACCTGTTTTTTTTTTGTTTTTGTTTTTTTTTACCCTGGTTCAGTTCAGGACAGCTGAACTGAACTGGAGCAAGAAAACAGCTGAACAGGAGGTAGAAGAATTTTTCACAGGACAACAGTGGAGGTAATCAAGGTGATCTTGTTAACTTAAGTGGGTTAAATGAATTTTTAATAGCCTATCTTGTCCTTTAAGTCATGAATGTGACAGACACTGAAACACATTCACAAAGTGAGTGGGAGTAATGAGAGCTCCTTCAGTAGGCATTTAACTCAAATGGGATTTTAAGTGTCTCCTCACTCTCTGATTACGACCTTTTTGTGAAGATCTGTTATTTCTGCAGGGTCTTCTGGGCCACTGAATTAATTTTTAAACTCAGTCAAACATGAATTTGACATTTTGATTAAAAACAAAACATGTTGGTAATACACAAAAAAGTAAAGTGATGTATAAATGAATACAATACACACACACACACACACACACACACACACACACATATATATATATATATATATATATATATATATATATATATATATATATATATATATGCTCAGTGACACCAACAACAACCACAAATAATTGACCACAACACACACAAATTTCCTTAATTTTTGTGCTAAGTTTAGCAGACTAACATCTGCAGGGTATGAATGGGAGTGCCAGTCAGCTGGTTCAGGTGTCACAGGAGGGGAGGAGTCACAGAGCCAGTGAGCAGGTTTAGACTCAAAGTTGAAGTTAACTCTTTTCCTCGCCTCAGGATTAACAAACTCACAATTGTTAGCTAAACCTCCCTCCTGGAATAAAGCCAAATTCACTGTGGTTAATGTCCCATTTGTGTGAACTTTGTTTCTTTTTCATTGGGTGTTCAGTTTATTTTCTTGTTACTTATGTTTAGGCACCAAAATATAATTGGCTCCGTTTAAGAAAAGATTTTAGTTTACATTAACTGTGTTCACTGACAAATTTACTTTAGCCGCTGTGTTTAAATGTGACACCAAGGACTTCTTCACCCTTTGTGTGTACATATTTGACAAACTGTCAGTGACAGACCCATCTCTAAACAGTGCTGAAGGTGTTGATGGACACCCTGAGAATGACTGAATCATCTCATAGTTTAACCAGCAGGGCAGTTCTCATTTACCTTATTACTCAGCAGAGTAAAGTGGTGTCTTCACTTTAACTTGGTGACTACTTTTATGAAATAATCGCTGTAAAGTTAAAAACCTCCTCATTACCCCTTTTCAGTATAATCAGACTTTTCTTACTCCCTAAAAATCAGTTACTGAACACTGGCAAAGGTTTATGCTCTTGAAAATGAATCAATTTTTGCTTTTCAAAGTTTATAGCTGGTTTTCAATGAATAATGAGGCTCTGACTGTGCACGAGCAGACCTGGTTTTCACTGGAACAGTGGTTATTGCAGCTCAACTGGAAAACAAATGTTATTTATGTATGAAGTAAACAGCTGGTGGTCTAATTTCATTATTTTGCATTGGAACCTCATTTGGATTTGAAATCAGTTTAACCCCACCAGAGAAATCTGATTACCTCTCACACACTACGGTAAGTAGCTTGTTTAACATGTTACACAGTGTAGAGCCTTGAACCTGCATACAAAAATACCAACATATTACTTTTCATAAACTTTAGAAATATTTATTGTAAAGTATACATCGCTCTTTGTGTCCCTTTTTAAATTCTCAGTTGTTCAAAAACAGAAAAAAAATCACACAACTTTGCACATAAACCTACATTTGTAGACTTATTTCAGTGACCTAGTTCTCTTGTTGGATGCTCTGGCTTCCAATTAGAAAAGTAAAACCAGTTTCTCTGTGTGCGTATCTCACACAGAAGCAAGACACATTTTATCTTTCTACACCACTGGCCAGCTGTTACCTTAGCCTGGTTATTTATTGTACCCCCAAGCTAATCAAGCCTGCATGTCACTAAGGAGACAAAGCTGATGCAGTAACTAGCAGAAAATATAGACCAGCTTTTATGAAAATCTCACATGCTTTTACTTTATACACTGTTCTTTCTTGCACTCACCCTCCCTCTGACATACATTCTCTAGTTATGTTTCTCACAAATCCTGAGCCCAGATTTAAGGAGACAAATATAAACCAGAGCAGGCAGGCAGGCAGGTACACAGAGGCAGGGCTGTTTCATCTTCTCAATTCTGTCCATTAATATTACATGTCTTCAAAAACCTCACACCACAACACCAGCATTTCTAACACATTTTACCTTATATGTATGTATATGTATGAGCTATACAACTAGGCTGCAGGGTTTTGAATCTGTTTTTCAGATTTATCTGCTGCAAAAAACTAACAGTTAAAAATATATAAAGATCTATAATATAATATTTAATTTATATATACAATTACATTCATATAATAAATACAAAAATATAAACCCCCTTTCCAGATAAAATGTATGAATATTTTACTACAAAAGCAAACTGAGTACCATTAGCTAACGGTTGCTTACAAATGGAATCAACTAATCACTAATGTCAACAAATGACACACAAACCCAACGCAAACACCACACAACAAGGTTAACCTAAGGTTAACCAGCCTGATGCTACTTAGAGCAAATTGTTCATGTTAGCAGATTTATCCAACAGAGCTTAACAGTTAGGTACTGGAAGTAAAAATCCCATTTATATTCTAGGTAAGGATTTTGATTAAACATAAAGATGTATATTGATAACTACATTATACTTGACTACACACACAACATGAACCACAAAATATATTCAAAACTACAGTATTGTGCAAAATTTTTGAGGTACCCCTCAAAAAGAGTGAAATTCAGAGGAGAGCAGCTGGAGGGTTTCAGGCCTGAGGAGCAGCACTGAGAAGGGCAGACTGAGGCAGAGCAGTGTGGACAGTGGATACGAGAAAGAGATTGCAGGTCTCAGGCTTGATTCCCTTCCTTAAGTATGGCTTCTTGACAGCCGCTCTTCCACTGAGACTGATTAGGCTTTGGTGAACACTAGGTGGATCAACTGAAGGGCCATATGCATCTCTCCCGTGTCAGGTCTTGGGTGGATTTGTTCCTATTTCTTAAGGACATGACTGTCAGATACTGTTCATCTTCTGTAAATAATTTTTAAATAGATAAAGAAATGTTTCTCTACTATAAAGATTGTATAAATCTTGAAATTCATGGAGTTGCATAGCTGTTTCTACATTTTGTGGGTGAATCCAAGTAGAATATTAGATTCAAAAACAGTCCAAAAAAAAGGTCTCATGTATTTTTAAGTTATTCTCAAACTGCTTAAATTGCTGAGTTCTTAGTAGACAGACTGATATTAAAGGCATGACTATGTAAGGCTAAAGTTTAATGTTTGACTTTCTAGCCTCTAATCAAATTATGTCTTCAAGAAATATTACCTAATATATATATTAGATAAGTAAATTAAACCCAGCAGTACAAAATCATGAACACTGAGCGGCCATATAGCAGGTAATCTATATTCCATCCATCCATTCTCTTCCGCTTATCCTGTTCACAGTCGCGGGGGGGCTGGAGCCTATCCCAGCTGACATAGGGCAAGGCAGGGTACACCCTGTACAGGTCGCCAGCCTGTTGCAGGGCCAACACAGAGAGCCAGACAACCATTCATACTCACATTCACACCTATGGGCAATTTAGAGTGACCAATTAACCTAACCCCAGTAAGTGCATGTCTTTAGACTGTGGGAGGAAACCCACACAGACACGGGGAGAACATTCAAACTCCACTCCAAGGTGGAATCAAACCCAGGCCTTCTAGACGTTGTTTCAGCTGTGAGGCAGCCGTGCTAGCCATCATGCCACCGTGCTGCCCAGTAATCTATATTCCATAAGGCTATTACAGATGGTCTGAGATCAAATATACCCTGGGCCACTGGCTGTGTCTCCCCCCTGAAAATATTAATGTGTGACAAAATTAGTATTTGTTGCATGATGTGTCACTAGCTCCACAAATGTAATTTCAATCTGCACAATGAGAATTCTACTATGGCTAACTAAGACTGAAATAGCCTGTTACATGTTAGCATGTATGCTATTTCTCATTGTAACAGTTTCCCATTGTCACAAATACAGTGGTCCCTCACTATATCACGGTTCACTAAATTGCAGCTTCACTGTATCATGGATTTTTTTTTAAAAATACATTACTAATTCTGTTTCACGGAGTTTTCACTACATTAACTCCTCATAACTATGTTCATCACTCAGACAAAGAGATGAGTCAAGCCTACAGGTTTAGGGGAAATAGAAGTAACAGTCGAGGGCAAAGATACTGCATCACCTTTATCACCATCAGTACTGCACAGCTACAGCATAATTCATCATCTTTCAAGTTGTAATAAGAGAGTGGGAAAGGTTTACAGGAGTGTGGGAAGGGTTTACAAAGCCTTAAAATATATATAAATAATAAAATAAATATAAGGCAGCTACTACGCAGATTTTCAATTACCGCAGGGGTCTCTGGAATGTAACCCCCACGATAGGTGAGGGATCACTGTACAAAAGTACTGCAATAGCTGGCTAAATAGAAAATGTTTCTCTAAATTCAAATAAAAGCATGCAAGGTGCTGCTTGTGTGCATTCAGAGGCGAATCTCATTCAACATTTTCACTCATTTCTGCACAGAGTGAACATAATGTGTGTTTTTCTTTTTCATTGTGTGCAGTGACAGGAAGTTGAGGAGTTCACATAGTCACTTTTAGTGTTTGTGTGCTGATGCTGAAACTGCTGCTTTAGCCTCTTTGTGAGCAGATTGTGTAATAAGATTAGAGAGGTCAGCTGTAACATGTATTAATCAGGCTTTGCCACTGTGTGTGTGTGTGTGTGTAGACTGGATGGGAGGTAGTGGTGGTGGTCGGTACACAAACTGTCACCTTAGAATTATAAGGTTCTATCTGCATTCTGGCCAGTTTTTAGATATTAAATAATAGAACCTTATAATGCCAAGTTAAAGTATGTTTATATGCTTTATGTGTATTTATGTGTAGTGGACCTGATTCGATTGGGGCCTCTTGGCCAGGTCGTGTTTGTAAATGAGAACTAGTTCTCAAACATTTTTACCTGGTAAAAAAAAAAAAAGTTGTATATAATTGAAAAGAATCTCTTACATATTGTTTATTTAGTGGTCAATGAATAAGAATATGACAAGTCAATTTCATCAAAAACTCAGATAGAACCTTATAATTCTAAAGGGATGAAACATGCAGCATGTCATTTCACCAATGGGAATTTTTTGCATTTATTTTTCTCTAGAATTTAGAATTTCTTGTTCTGTGCTTGTTTTTTTTCCTACCAATTTTAACTTGGTCCTTAGTTTGATTTAACTCCTACTCTATGTGTACTGGACAGAAAGGGATGAGGGTAATGCTATAATGTGTTATAAATGTCCCTTTAACATACAGCATAAATACCATAGCAGTTTCTGCTGTACGATCATTTAGCTATCAGCTGTGTGAAAGCAGGATTCTTGCTTTTTGCCTGAACCTCTGTTACAAAGTGTGGTGTCCATTCAGCCCACTGAAGAACAGCCTATTCCTAATGTGTTAATCTTGACACACATGATCGACAACTGTGTGTGCATGTGTGTGTGTGCACATCTGTATAGGTGTGTGTCTATGTCCAAGATGTCATATCAGGATGAGTAGCTGTTTCCTGCTCAAACCCAGAGGGCAGCAACACCAAACTACTGACTGGCCACAGGGCATACACAGCACTGTGTGCATGTTTGAAGAAGCAAAAATGTGATCATATTTTAGCTTGTGTGTATGCAGCTTGTAGTTTTGAATGCAAGTAAATGCATTTATAGGTGTGTGTATGTAAAGAGCACATATGTGTGCCCGAAATGATGGATTAGTCGCTGAGGTTTGTAGGACTGGTGGAAATGTAGTATGAAAGTGCTGCCCTCAGGCAGACACAACTGACAACTGGATCACACGTGTGTGTAAGCTGTGATGTGTATGTGGCTTATTGAGGCATCTGTGCATTCAACAACAATTTCAGTATAAAAATAACCTTGAAAAACAGGCACACCCTCAGACAAACTTAAAATCATGTTTGTATGTATTTGGACAGTGATAAAATGGTTCTAATTTTGCCTCTGTATACCATGGATTGTATATCAAACAATCAAGACGTGGTTAAAGTGCAGACTTTAAACTTTAACTCAAGGGCTTCAACAGGAATTACAGCAATTTCTATACATGGTCACCCATTTTTGGAAACTCAAAAGTACTGGAATAAAGATGGAACAGGCCTCACCTGTTCCATCTTTATTCCATGACAACTTGGAGTTGATTCCAAATGCTGAACTTGCATTTGGTAGATGTTCACTGGAACTCACATCCACATGCAAGTGAAGGAGGCCATCATTAGGCTAAAAAAACAAACCTAAATATCAGAGAGACAGGAAAGATTTGAGGAGTTACAGTCTGGTAAATTCTTAAAAATGACCAGCTCAGCAACACCAAAAGGCCTGGAAGACCACAGAAGACTGCTGAAACAGATGAATTCTTTCCTTGGTCATAAAAACAAAAAAAACCCTCTTCACAGTATCTAACCAATTCAAGAACACTCAGGTAAAAGTCTATAATAAAGCGACACCTGTGTGGAAATACAAATGGATTATAACAAGGTGCAAACCATTGGTTACACTGAAGAACAGGAAGACCAGAATAGACTTTTCCAGAAAACATTTAAAAGAGCCTGCACAGATCTAACAAACAAAAACAAACAAAAAAAACATTCTTTGGACAGAAGAAACCAAGATTACTAAAAAAAATATTGCAAAGGAGAGAAACAGCTCATGATCATAGCAGGCCACATTATCTGTCAAACTGGTGGAAGCCATGTTATGACATGGACATGTATAGCTGCTAGTGGAACAGAACACTGGTGTGTATTGATGATGTGCCTGTCTGAATCTCAAAATACCCAAAACAAAGACAAAAGCAAACTAAATGTTTCTCAAGGCAAAGAAATGAGCATTCTTCAGTGGCCCAATCAGTCACCTTATCTTAACCCAATAGAGCATGCTTTTCAGATATTAAATACAAAACTGAAGCCAGAAAGACCAAAAAACAAGCAGCAACTGAAGGCATACTGCAGTTAAGGCTTAGCAGAGCATCTCAATGGAGGAATCACAGTATTTGGGGAGTTCCATGGGTTCAAGACTTCCCAAAAGTATACATGCACAAATCTGTGATTCATCAGTATTTTCTTTCCTGAATTTGTTCATGCTCTGCAAACAAACGTAGAAGTGCTTCAGACTAAGGTCTGACTGTCTTAGAAAATTTTAAGTCAATACTACCACTATTGCAATTACTACTACTATGGCTACTGAGACTACTAGTAAGAATACTAATAGTAAAAGTATTTTTTACCACTGTAACTACTATAGCTAGTTTAGAATGATTCTAGGTTCACTAAAATGCACATAGGGGTAAAACCTGTTTTGTAGTCCTGTTTTGAGATGAATGTTTTTGCCATTGCCATTTTGAAACCAGTTGCGGCAAGAGGAGTGAGTCTATGAAGCTTATTGACTAATGACTTGTTAATCACAAGATGTTAGCCAATGGGCATACATACACTGGTAAATCCTCCTTCCTGAAACATTATATTACATTATACATAACATTACATTATAGCTAAGATTTACAAAATGGAGTTTATGGACTTTATAAAACTAATTATACCAGAAGCCCACTTTCCAGCCCAGAGCGATCTGAAATAGCATTCCAGCACCTTCAGTTAATTAGTAATTAAATCTAATAGGCAGGTTAATACATGTTACTATTGAATAAGTTCATTTTTCATATACTGCAACCTGGTGTTGCTTCCAGTGAGGACATGGAGATATTTGGTCAGTAACAAGAAAAGCCTGAACACATCCTTCTTTCTCCTCATCCCTGTCATCATACAGATGTAAGGTTTTGGTTGCAGTACTATGAAGAGTGAGCGTAAATGGAGTAATTTTTTAAAGTGGGTTGATATTATTCAATTTATATTTGAAATTAAGCTAAAAATCATTTCTGACATAAAACACTTCAGCAGGTTCTAAGAATCCTACTTATAATTTAGACTCATGTTACCCACCACAGATGAGAGAACTTAATGAGGAATAGCCAAGAACTAAAAGACAAGGCCAATGCCCAGTATATGAAATAAGGATTACTTGTAACTGCGAGTTATTCGGGCTACAGGAGAGGGCAAACAAATTTGGAGTTGTAAATGATCATAGGTTTCCTCTAAGATCCCATGGTCAGATGTGTAAGAACGAAAGAATGTCAAACAGGTGTTTTGCAGCATATCAACAATCATTCACAATCTGGGATTTATCAGTGTGCGATATGATCATTGTAAACTGTTGTGCAAAAGTTTGTTTAAAAAATGACAACTTTCTTGAGCATGTGGTAAGTGTTTAACACAGATTTACATCAGCAGTCTAATCCATTAGAAAATCAGGCTTTAGTGTAACTGAGAAAGTTTTCATGAAACAGAAGTAATTAATTAAGTCATTCTTACTCTATTTTGAGACAGGATAAACACACAGTTGAACACGCACCTTTTCATCAGCCATTGTCAATGAGAGTGTAAACAGCAAGCTCAAATACACATACTCAAAATCTCCATCATCATCACCAGATTCACCAGTGAACACATGCACTCACAAAAACAAGCATCACCTTTTGACATCAGTGAATGCTGAAATAAACAATCAACATAACACACTGGAGAGTTGAGTCATGACAGTGTTTCTCTCGCTCTCTCTCTCTCTCACACACACACACACACACACACATACACACACATCACACACACACACACACACACACAAGCGCATTTATGAGTAGGTACAGAGCAATGCATGTAAAATGTCATAAAAACGGGGATCCATAACAATTGCTGTTCATTTGGATTTTATTTGTACAAAAAAGTTGCCCCTCATAATCTCAAACTTTATTTTAAAATTTGTTTCAGTGAAAAAAAAATCATACAAGGATATTCAGACTGGAATCAATGCAACTTTAATTTAATCAGATGGCTATTCAAAGGAAATTTATATTGCAGGTAGGAGCTCTTCCAAATTCCAGAATCAAATTTGCTATTGGAATCTTCAATTTCTTCCGTAGGCAATCTTTCCACATTTGTTTTATTTAGAAACATACTATCCAATTCAATTCAATTCTTTTTATATAGCGCCAAATCATAACAGTCGCTTCTATATTGCGAGGTAAAGACCCCAACAATCAGACGACCCCCTGTGAGCAAGAATTTGGTGACAGTGGGAAGGAAAAGATTCCCTTTTAACAGGAAGAAAGTTCCAGCAGAACCAGGCTCAGGGAGGGGCAGCCATCTGCTGCGACCGGTTGGGGCTGAGGGGAGGGAGACAGGACAAAAGACATGCTGTGGAAGAGAGCCAGAGATTAATAACAACTAATGATTAATTGCAGAGTGGTGTATAAACACAGAGAGCATGGAAAGAGGTGAGTGAAGAAAGGCCTATTTTCCTGGATTATGTTTCATGGTGCTCAACAAGGAAAATACAATATTTATCTACTGCACATAATTTTCAGTTCTCATTCCAATTTGGGCAATAAAAGGTTTCGGAAAAAGTCACACCTGCAACCGCTGGACATTGTAATGTAGCAGGAAAACAATATGGACATTTTATGTTGCGTGTCAGCTGTATGCATTTGGTTTTGCACCTATTTCTGTGTCACTTTGTATGTCTTTTTTCTGTTAATGATGGGATACAATTTGAAAAAAGTAGAAGATCGCAATATTGCCTTACCTCATTATTTTTTAAAGTCTTCTAATCTGTTTTTAGGTGGCTTGGATTAGATGAAAGATTCAGACTTTGCACATTTTTCACCATCTGTTTATTTGTGTGTTCTCTTTCAGTTCATCAAGCTGTCTGTCAAGCTTGGCTGGGAGCACCAGCCCAACATTAATGACAAAGACGCACTGATGACATCTCTCACTGTGACACTGGCCAGATGCACTAAAGCCTGCAACATCAATGAATGATAACCACGTGTGTGTGTGTTCATTTTCTCCCTGTTGTGTATGTGCTTTCTACCTCAGTTTTTACAGGTCATAGTGTCATATCTGCTAATAAGTCCAACTACTAAGTCTGGTGTTGAGAGATCCAAGTATGACTAAGATATGACTTCAGGAGTTTGCAGCTGATTTCTATAGGCTATGATGGATAAATGCATCAGCACTAAATTTGGCTCCAAATGGTCATGCTTGGCTTTGCATGACTCATTAGAGTGGATAAAAATGTTCTGCTGACTTCATCATTGTTGTGTGATGGGCAATTGTGATACCTAAGGACACATAACCATAGAAACAAAGGAAATGCTGGAGAAGCTTGTTGCAGATTGAATATGTTTGCCTTTTAAGGCATGTTTTATGCTGTAAATATATTTTAATCGAGACAAAACTTTTCAAAAATTAAAATGAAGGTAAGAAAAAGTTTGAATTACTTGAACCTTAGTGTTTTGGTTGTTTGAATGTTAAAGGCTGTGCCACTGTAACATCCACCACCCAGCCTCTCTACTGCTTTGAGGTTTTTGATGTTTTTCACATTGGAAATTTGGGCTAAAGGGATATTCCTATTCCACTAGATGACATTAGCGGGATAGGCCACTACCAGGAGGTTGGTGGATTGATCCCCAGGTCCTCCAGTCCATGTGCTGAAGTATCCTTGGGCAAGATTCAGAACCCCGAGTTGCCCTCATGCATTGTGTGAGTGTGTGTGAATGTTATATATAAAGCGCTTAGGCATAGATAAAAGGCCTGCATGGATGTGTGTGTGATTAGGTGAATAAGACTTGTAGTAAGAAAGCACTTTGAGTGCTGAAATTGAGTAGAAAGGCACTTATAAGTACCAGTCCTTTTACCATTTACCAGTGTTATCAATAAGTTAATTGTGAATATCATGAAAAGCAACATACAAATGAGGCTAAATAGTCAATTGTACTGGTATGTGGATAATTAATAAGAAAGAATAGGAGGGGTAACAAAGAACAATTGGGACCCCCGAGCATATACTACATCAGGTGACAGGAAAAAGAACAAAAGCAATATTATAGAAAATGAGGGGAGGGGGGTGAAAGTCTGTGTGAGGAAGGGGGAACTGGCTAAGAAGAGACAAATGAGAAAAAATGGTTAGGGCTCGAGCATTAATAATTAAGAGATTGACTCAAACACACAAGCACATACACAGTTGGTAAGCCACGACAGATAAAGAATAATGCCCTATCCCTTAAGCCCCCCCATACACACACACACAAACGCACACATACCCTACTCCACCCCACCCCGTATTGCTCTGACTATATTGCGCTTATCGCCTGGACACAGGGCACCATTCACCACCACAATATCATCATTATTTACATCCAGATGGAGAGGCCTATTGTTAGCTGTGCATGTGTGGGTGTCTGAGTGTGTGTGTTGCAGACAAGATGGGGGTGTGAGGTGGTGATGGTGTTGGGGGGATTAGGAATGGATGGTGAGGTCACAGATTTATGTCTGCCTGTGTCTTGACCTTGTGCCCCTGGGAAGCCTCCTAAAATCTCTGTGTAGTGGAACTAGGGGTGTGTAGGGGTGAACACCACTGCTAACAATGGGCTGGACAGTGACAGAGAGTGGATTGGAGAGCCATATGGAGGCTTTACTGGAGGCTGAAGTGAAACAAAGCATTTTCAAACAATTTAAAATAAACTGAATTGAGCAAACCTATTATGGAAACTAACTGATACCATCGTGCATTGAAAATGTAGCTCAAATAAAATTAAAATTAAAACTCATAAATCTGTATACATTACTGTGCAAAAGTTTTAGTTGTACTTCATTTCTTTCTTTTGCTTCCAAGGAGCCAGACTTTTTTGTAATTCTTTGAACGTGGTCTTGAGCAATAGTTCTCCTGGCCTTCTGAACGTATTGGAAGTGGCTGTGGATCAAGAGGTAGAGCAGGTCATCTACTAACTGGAAGGTTGGTGGTTCGTTTCCTGGTTGCTCCAGTCTGCGTGCCAAAGTACCCTTGGGCAAGTTGCTCTCCGATGCAACCATCGGAGTATGAATGCATGTGAATCAGAAATACTTTATTGATCCCAGAGGGAAATTTCTGTTGTTACAGCTGCAACCATTTCATTTAAATGAATAAAACCAAAACAAAATAAAATACACTAAAGGTATAAAAATATAAAAACTAAAGAGATAATTTGGCTATGAATGTTAGATAGAAAGCACTTTGAAGTAGAAACAGTGCTTGGATGAATGTGTGTGTGAATGGGTAAATGCAAATGTGTTGTATAAAATGCTTTGAGTGCTCAGCTAGAGTAGAAAAGCACTAAATAAGAACTAGTCCAGTTACCATTTCAGAGTTTTTCTGTGGATATTGTTTGCGTTTTCACTCATTTTCAATACAGTCCTTGTACCTGACCATTTTCAGAAGAATGTGTTTTTGATTTTTTTTATCAAGCCACTTACACTGATGTATGAATCTTTCAACCACAGAAAAACCATCTAACTCAAGGAATGAACCAGTGTTGAGTCTACACATAACGGACAACTTTGCAAAGATCAATTTTAAATGGTATTTTTTAGGAATTTTGTTCCTAGCAGCCTGTCACAAAAACAAGCCATTTGTTCACATTTCTTTAATTGAATCTACAAAAAAATGCCAAAGATGCCACAGTTTGATGGGCATAAAATTGTATTTTTGCAGCAACAAAGCATTTCCCAAAGAGGTAGCAGCTGAAAACTTTGCATATTATGAGTAGATGTAGAGTAGCATATGCAGTGCCCTTAAAAAACCTGAGGAAACTAGTCAAGTGGAGGACAAAAAGGAGAAGTGTCGGCATTAAAAAAACTATAAAGCAGATGAAAAAGATCTTAAAGTCATGTCCTTAAGAAATAGGAAGTAATCCAACAGAGATCTGACACACAACCTGAGAGATGTGTCTGGCCCTTCAGCTGATCCATCTACTCTTTGCTGACGCCTCATCAGAAATGTCTCAATGGGAGTGTGGCTGTCAAGAAGCCATTCTTCTTTTTGAACGATAACCACGAAGAGATGAAGTGTCTCAAATGACATAAGAAGTGGACTGAAAATCAGTGGCATGGAATATGCATTCATGAATCCATGTATAAATTTCTTTTCACATCTAAATAAACAGAATAAATCATAAATTAATTCATTATTTGATCTTTTAACAGACAAAAGAATAAAACCTATACAATTTAAATAAACTGTTAATCCTTTAATAGCATGGCTAATCACTCCATGTAGCCCTTTCGTTTAGGAGCAACATATAGCGCTTACACGTACAATTTGTGACTGTGTAGCAATTCCACTTCTTTTAACAATAGTTTAGAAACATCTGGGAAGCGAGAAGACCAGTCGCAGTGTCTGCGAGCAGCTGGAAGAGGGTCTGGAGAGGTGGAGGTATGCTCTTGAGCGAAGAGGAATGAAAGTGAGTAGAAGCAAGACAGAATACATATATTCACATATGAGAGGGAGACAGGTGGAAAGGTAAACCTGCAAGGAGTAGAGAGAGTGAAGGAAGATGGGTTTAAATACCTGGCGTCAACCATCCAAAGCAATGGACAGTGCACAAGAGAGATATCAGGTCGAGCTGAGCTGTCAGTCTGATATAGACAGAGCTGGAGACAAAGTGAGAGAGGCAAGGCTGAGATGGTCTGGACATGCATAGAGGGGGGATAGTAGATGTATTGGACAAAGAATATTGAATATGGAGCTGCCAGGCAGGAGGAAAAGAGGAAGGCCATATAGAAGATTCATGGATGTATTGAAGGGGGACATGCAGAGACACATATCCTAAATTCTAGGATCAAAATCTTGATACATTTAGCATATCCCTCCTTCAGTTAAAAAAAATAATAAAATAGAAAAAATCAGGCAATCCTGACAAATTGAACCGATAACAGAAACTCCTTGGTGGAGGTAAAAATGATGCAGACTTAATTAAACTATATTTTAACAGACTGAAGCAAAATGACTGCATTTACAAGCAGCACCCAGCTGTAATTCATATTGCTGAATGCTGAAAAAAGATATCATATGTATGTTATGTGCATAAATTTAAATGAATGGCATTGTTTTGACATTACCAGTGGGCAGCTGAAACAGTATTGTCTTGTTTAATATTACCTGTGATAGTAGTAGTGGTAGTAGTAGTCCATATGAGTCTAAATTCCAAAAATGCATTTGTTTGACGGTCTTTTCTGTCAGTCACCTGACCAGTGCAACATGTTTTGGTTTCTGTCTGCGTACCTGTGATGAGCAGTATGCACACATGGCTGCTCTGATGGACAAGCCCATTCTCACTGTAACAGCCTCAGTAATATCACGCTATATATCCTTCTGCACTCTCCCGTGGAAACACAGTGGGGATATGAGGTCAATAATGTAAATCTGAATGCTCCACTTTGCAGGGGCAAAAACACATTCAGAGCTCAGTGGGATGGACTTTACAATCCTGTGATCAAAAACAAAGGCAATTTTGATTTTGGTGGGCCAAAGGAGGAACGTGAATGGAAATGCTGCTCACCAGAGAGCCTGCAAGGATCAAGAGCAGAGAAGACATTCTAAAAACAAAGGGCCAAATCCAGAAAAATAGAAAGGTCAAATGAAATTCAAACATGTGTCTTTAGTTTCTTTTTAAATATTTTATATGTTTAACATTTGACTGATATTTTATTTGGTTGTGAAATTGTCATGGTCCCTGGAGCTCTCGCTGGCTGGCCACCAGTTTCCTTTTGTTTTACTCTGTTGTCTCGCTCCCCTCCCCGCTCTGTGTCTGTGTGTTTGTGGGCGTGTTGTGTACATGCTACTGTGGAAGGTGTCCTCCCTATGGCTGGCATCTCACCTGTAAGGGATCACCTAATTGGCGCACCTGCCGCAGATGGAAGCTCATCAGGGGCAGACTATTTATGATTGGAGAAGCTCCATAGTCACTGCCAGATTGTTGTATCCACAAAGTTCAGTACTCAGGCACCAGCTCTGTGATTTAAACTCTGTTCAGTTCCCTGTTCTAATCCTTGTCTCTGCACAGACCCAGCCCATTCCTGAAGACATTTGAGTTAAGGAAGTTTGTGTGTGTGTGTGTGCCCATAGACCCCCAGACCCCGCACCAGAGGAGACCACAGAGGGAAACAGTTGTTTCTCGCACTCTTTGCTTCTGCGATTGACCCACAATAAACCCTGTTTGATTTTTTCTATTCTGTGTCCAGGAAGTGAGTTTTTCCTCTGCCCAGTTAATGACAGAAATGGTTGATGTAAGGAGATATCTTTTTCTGAACATTTTTCAACAACCTAAGAAGATACGTTACAGTATATTGCCAAAAGTATTCCTTGTTACTAAATATTCCATGGTCAACTGTTAGTGGAATTATAGCCAAATAGAAGCGATTGGGATTGCAGCCACGAAGTGGTAGGCCACATAAATCAGAGTGGGGTCAGTGGATACTGAGGTGCATAATACACAGGAGTCACCAACTTTCTGCAGAGTCAATTGCTACAGACCTCCAAACTTCATGTGGCCTTCAGATTAGCTCAAGAACAGTGCATAGAGATCTTGAAACCTGGAATGGGTTTCCAAGCGCAATATAATATGTTGGATACAGTGGTGTAAAGCACGCTGCCACTGGACTCTAGAGCAGTGGGGGTGGGGGTTCTCTGGGGTGACAAACCACACTTCTGTGGGGTTGCTTTTCAGTAGCTGGGCTCGGCCCCTTAGTTCCAGTGAAAGGAACTGTTAATGCTTCAGGATACCGAGACATTTTTTGACAATTTCAATTTTACTTTGTGGGAACAGTTTGGGGATGACCCCTTCCTGTTTTAATATGACTGTGTACCAGTGCACAAAGAAAGGTCCATAAAGACATGGATGAGCGAGTTTGGTGCGGAAGAACTTTACTGGCTGGCACAGAGTCCTGACCTTGACCTAGCCAAGCCAAGTCAAGCCAATTTATTTATAGAGCACTTTAAAACAGCAGCAATGACCAAAGTGCCGAACATGGAAAAATAAAAACAACAATAGACAAATGTGACCTGATAGAAAATCTTTGGGATGAATTAGAGTGAATACTGCAAACCAGGCCTTCTTGTCCAGTGTCTGACCTCACAAAGGCCTGGTTCCGCTGGAGGTTTCTTCCTGTTAAAAGAGAGTTTTTTCTTCCCACTATCACCAAGTGCTTACTCATAGGGAGTCGTTTTGACAGTTGAGTTTTCTCTGTTATTATTGTAGGGTCTTTACTTTACAATATAAAGTGCCTTGAGGCAACTGTATGTTGTGATTTGGTGCTATATAAATTGAACTGAACTGAATTGACAAATGCACTTCTGGAAGAATGGTCAAAATTGAACATAAACACATTCCTAAACCTTGTGGAAAACCTTCACAGAAGAGCTGAAGCTGTTATAGCTGCAAAGTGTGGGTGAATACCATTAAACCGCATGGATTAAGAATTGGATGTCATTCAAGTTCATATGCGTGTGAAGGCAAACAGGCAAATGTTTTTGGCAATGTAGTGTAGCTTTTCACCTTCGACCTTTGAGCAAAATCTGAATGTTGTTTAGACATCTGGCAAAGTTGCCTTCAGTGTCACCTTCAATGATTCTGATTATCAGCTACTGCAAAAAAACCAAAACAACCCCCCATCAAACCACTAAAAGCAACTAACAAAATCAATGTTGTAAATAAAGGAATAAATTAACATATAAAGTAAATATTGTAATAGTAAAACATAAAAAAAGATGATATGATAATGATAGTTACTGTGAGGATAAAGACAAAGCACCATGTGTAAGACCATAGAAAAAGGTTCAAATGCTATAACAATGGCAATGATGAAGATACTTACTAAGAGTTTTCTAGAAATCCTTTAGATACACTGGGAGAAGAAGCTTAGTTTTCAGATTAGCTAGATTAGTGTGGGTGTTGTCTGAGAGATGTGTAATATAGCTCATTGCCAAACCTTTTTTTCTACAGGCATTGTGATCTTATGAGCTTTATATCAACATTTTCACAGAGGACGCTAACCCCTGAGGTTTAAGGATTTTCAGTCACAGTATCTTGTAAAATGTCTAACTTGTAATACTCCAAATAAAATACATGATAAAGTCAATGCAGTTTTTGTGGACGCCGTCATTTGTGAGTGTCCTTGTGTGTAGGGGTGGCATAAAATAGAAACAGGAGGATTGAAGTAGAGGATGAAGTGTGCAGAGAATTAATAAGAACCTAGGGTGTACTTTTCTCAGCAGTGCTAAGAGCAGTTGAGTCAGCACACATAAACATGTGGCACACATATACAGACAGGTAGACATATTCTTTACTTATTTATATGGCCTCTGCAAGCATGGATGGGGGTGAGTGTAATAAACATGCATATACTGTCTGTTTTGAGTGTAAGTATATGGTCTATGCACTGAATGAGTGTTTGTACATTTGGCTGTCCAGCTGGAGTTGTGATGGTGACTGAGAGGAGATGGGAGTTCTTTGCCAGGGAAGACATTGGCCGTTATCCAAGCAATCATACGGGAAAAGAGATATGCATGTACCTTTATGTATCTTTAGACAGAACACCTCATAGACTTCTTAATTGTGTCTTTATTTAAATAAAGGTTGTTCATATCAAGTGTTATTTGTTAGCTGGAGCTGAAAACGGTTATAAAAGGACAAAGAAAGGAAACATATGCCATATAGTAAAGTGGGCTTAGTCATTAATGAAATCTTTTATATTACATTGATACACACAAAGAAGATGTTTTTGTGCTTACATCATAATAAAAAATAACCCCAAAGATTAAATTATGCTTGCCTCTGTCCTCTATGTAGATTTACTATGTTTAGATAGACTTTTATTTTAAGGTTTGGTACTTATGCAATTTTAATTTACCTGAACACCTATCTTTTTCCTGGCCTAAGATAAGCAGTGGACCATCATTATGTGGGATTAAATATTATATAATTAAAAAAACCTTCATTATATACTATATATAATTTCACTTTCCTGCATTTATAAGCATCACTTTACAGGTTTAAACAGAATTTTATTTAGCATTTCTATTTGAGTTTCATTTTCTGAAAATTATCCTGATTATCCCAAACAGTAGAGTAAAAAGTAATATATGAAATAAGATCATTTATCAAACAGCTCTTCTACTTAGGGAGTTTTCTCTTACAATTTTTGTTGGTCAAATTTTCCTTGCATGGTTTCTGTGACAAATCTGCTGCTCAGTGCAAAATATCTCAGCTCTTAGACACACAGGTTTACATTTTAATCAGGAGAGAGACATAAAGAGAAGAAGACAGGTGGTGCATTCATTAGAAACACTTTGCTACAACAGACAGGCCGACAGATAGTGCTAATATTTCCCCTCTCAGGGCTTCCAGCAGGCAGGCGGGGCCTATAGCTGGCTGCATCACTGCCTGATTGTCCATTTTATAGGTCTATTGATTCTCTATCACCTCCCCACATCAATACAACTCAGCTCATCTCTTCCTTCTTAGCATGCATGGAGGTCAATGATAAAAGATCTAATGGATGGAAATCCTATTAGAGGAATAAAAAGATGGAGGCAGGGACAGATAAATACTGAGGTGGAGGAGTTTTCTCTTCTCTGTAGAGAAACTGGTCACTACAAACTCAAAGCTCAATATTTGGCATAAATATTCTTAGTTTAGAGGATGCTAGTGGAAATAAATTTTTTGATTTCAACACTTTGGAGACCTGGGATAAACGTACTGTTTTGGTAAGAAAAATCTACCAAAAATATTCTGCATTTCCACTTTTTAAAACATTTTTTTAAATGAAAACTATAAAATTCAAAAAATGGTTACTGACAGTATAACTGAGGCAAAGCAGAAAGATTTCAGTTTCATATACCAAAGAATTAAACATTATGAATTTCTGACCTTGTACTGGATCAAAAGCCAAATTTGATGGCAAGCTATCCAATAGATATTTAAAAACTTAACAATAAATAAATTTACATCCATCTATGAAATCAAACTGACAGAAACAAGACCTTTCTTAGAAACAAACTTGATTATGAGTTTTTATTTATTTATTTATTTTCAACAAAAGCAGCAGATTCTATGATGCTCAAAATCCCCCAAATTATTCTACGCTTACTGTTCATTTGGTGAAATCGACTTTCACTGAACACTAAAACAGATCAGTAAATAGGTTTAAGCTTAGGCAATCTGAAAACAAAAAGAAACAAAAAGCTAGTGGCAGAAGAAAGAAGAGATCAGATACATTTCTAACAGAATTCTCACCAAAATCAGTTCCCTGTTTCCAAGGAGAGTACCTGTGGGTACCTGGGATTTCAGCTTGTGGGGTTGTGTGTTTGACCATTGTTCAAACTGGATCTTAATCAGATGTGCAGGATTTACCAAAGCAGAAGCCAGGAAAGTCAAGGGGAGAAGTTTTGATTACAGAAGATCACCCAGTTAATGGGGGATAGTAAGATAACCCTTTCACCTAAGTGCTACAATTAGTTCTACTTCTTGGAGTCATAATTTCATTTTTTTTAATAACATTTAAATTCACAATGATGGATTAGACAGCAGTGGGGAATAAATTTCATTACAGCAGATGTTTTTCTTAAAGTACTGTAACAGTAGCAGTTTAAGGAGGTAATTCCTCCACTGTTATTTTCTTCAGTCCCATACCCATACCTAAACTCTACTTCCACAGAGGTTGATTATCTCATTAATAGTGTTATGTCCTCCTTCCGTATGAACCTGGATACTGCGGCTCCTGTGAAAAAGAGAGCCTCAAATCACCCTGGCGTAACTCAGAAACACACATTAAAGCAGATAACTCCTAAGCTGGAGAGGAAATGTCATCTCACTAATTTAGAAGATCTTCATTCGGTCTGGAAAATTAAAACTAAATTTAAAACTCTGGGTTTCCTTTCAGCACTATAGCCAGGCTGACAAAGAGTCAGAGCTCTTTTTAGTCAAGCATTCCTTTAACCTTAACTTTAAATTTAACTTGAACATGAATTTCTTCACAAATAAAATTGTAACCATTAGAGAAAAAAATGTTCATAATCATCCCACAGATGTATCATGTACAGCAACTTTCAAAACTACTGATATTTATTTAGACTCTTTCTCTCCAATTGATCTATCTGAGTTAACTTACATATTTACTTCCTCCAAATCATCAACATGTCTACTAGACTCCATTTCTACAAGACGGCTCAAAGACGTCTTGCCATCAATTACTGCTTTGATCTTAAATATGATCAATCTACCTCTATTTATAGGTTACGTACCACAGGCCTTTAAGGTAGGAGTAATTAAACCATTACTTAAAAAGCCATCACAGAATCAGAAAGTCCATTACAAAAAACTCTGGGTCACAGACCCAGGATCAAAAGATCAAGGACAAAAGATATTAAACATATTGCACTGCATCTGTTTGAATCATTTTGTTCCTATTCATATAAATAGGGGGTCTTCTTCACACACTGAGGTTAACTATAAAGTTCCTCAGGTTTCTTTGCTGGGACCAGTTCTATTTACAATATACATGCTTCCCTTGGGCAGTATTATTAGAAGAGATAGTATACATTTTCATTGCTATGCAGATGATACCCAGCTTTATCTGTCCATGAAGCCTTATTACACACACCAATTAGTCAAACTACAGGAATGTCTTGAGAACATAAAGACCTGGATTACCTCTAATTGAGTGCTTCTAAATTCAGATAAAACTGAGGTAATTCTACTTGGCTCTAAAACTCGTAGAAACATGGTGGCTAACCAGATACTTTCTTTGGATGGCATTAACTTGGTCTCCGGTAGTCCTGACCATAACTTCTTCACTCAACTCTTTTCACTCTGTGTTTATACTCCACTTTGCATTTAATCATTGGTTATTATTAAACTCTGGCTCCCTTCCACAGTATGTTTTTTGCCCTGTCTTCCTCTGCTATCTTTTTTCCCCTCAACCCCAACCAATTATGGTAGATGGTTGCCCCCCCCCGAACCTGGTTCTACCAGAGATTTCTTCATGTTAAAAGGGAGTTTTTCCTTTCCACTGTTGCCAAGTACTTGATCATAGGGGGTCGGCTGATTGTTGGGGTTTTCTCTGTATTACTATACAGTCTCTACTTTACAATATAAAGCGCCTTGAAGTGAAGAGATGAACAGATGAAGATACAGACATAAAACCCATATTTTAAGAATCAGGGTTACAGAAATGCATGACATCTATTACAAATCAATGTGCCTCAATCTGCAGAGAAAAAAATAATAGAGAAAAAAAAACCCACTTCTTACATCTCCTGAACCAAATTTTTCTCCAGTATTGCTGTATACATTTTCTTCTGCTTAACCAGTTGAGGGTCACGATGAGGCAGGGTACACCCCGGACATGTTGCCAATCTGATCTAGAGCTAACACATAGAGCCCACTTTAGCATCACAAACCTAACATATATGTCTTTGAGGGGAAGCTGGGGTGCCTGGGGTAGGTCACACAGGTATAGGGAAAGCATGCAGATGCCACATGGAAGGGCCAAACAAACATAAGGTTTCATACAGTGGTATGTACTACTTCTTTACATAACAGTGAAAGCCTAACGGGAGAGACAGAAAATGGGAGGCCAAGCTGAGCATAATGGTCAAGTAGATTGTCAATTTTCTTAAATGTTACTTTTAATGTGAATTGAAAACATAACTCCAGAATACTCCAGAATTTTCTAGGCAGAGTTGAAAAAATAAACACAAAAAGAAAAAAAAACTGTTCTTCATTTGTTAAATCTTTGTTGTTTTGCCAATTTTAATCTCTTTGTTTAATTAGCAAATGCAAATTAATTGAGCATATTCTAAGGAAGTAATTTTGAAACCACAAGAGACAGTTTTACTTTAGGGCACCTCAATTTAATTTAGTGGCACAGTGGGTAGCACTGTTGCCTCATAGTAAGAAGGTGATGGCCACTAGATGCCTGTAACCATAATTTGTCAAGTTTGCATATTTTCCCTGTGTCCCTGTGGGTCCTCTCTGGTTACTTTAGCTTCCTCTTACAGTCCAAAGATATGCAGTTAATGGGGTTAACTGGCAATTCTAAATTGACTGTAGGCGTGAAAGTGAGTATGAATGGTTGTGTGTCTGTCTGTGTTGGACTTGCGACAGGCTGGTGACCTGTCCAGGGTGTACCCTGCCCTCACCCTTTACCAACTGGGATAGCCCCCAACTGCGTCCTTGAAAAGGATAAGCAGAAGAAAATGGATGGATCAATTTTATTTATACACTGCTAATTCACAACAGTTGCTTCAAGGCACTCTATATACTGTAGTAAGGTATATGCCCGACATTATTAGAAAGAAATCACAGATCCATATGAGCAAGCATTTGGCAACAGTGGGAAGGAAAAGCTCCATTTTAACATAAAGAAAACCAGGGAGCCAATGAAGAGAAGCCAGCATGGGAAAAATATACTTTCTTTTTCTAGTCCCAGTTAGTACTAGTAAGAGAAGCATGTATAATGTAAAAAGTATTGGTCTCAGAACATAACCCTATGGAACTCTGTGAATTTTGTGTGTGAAGAAGGCTCCTTATTTACAATCACAAACTAGAATCTATCAGATAGATATGATTCAAACCCATGCAGCACAGTTCCTTTAATACCAATGGTGTATTCTAATGTCTGCAGTAAAATGTTGCACTGCACTGAAGTCTAGCAGGACAAGCACAGAGATGAGTCCACTGTCTGAGGCTATAAGAAGATCATTTGTAACTGTCACTAGTGCTGTTTCTGTGCTATTATGCAGTCTAAATCATGACTGAAACTCTTCAGATATATTATTCATTTTCAAATCATCAGTTAACTGTCTGACAGCTAGTTTTTCAAGAATTTTTGAAATAAAAAGAAGATTAGAAATTGTCCTATAATATAAGACAACTAGATCAGTTAGGGGCTTTTCAAGTCATGGTTTAATTACTGGCACTCTAAAAGCTTGTGGTATGTAGCATGTTAAAGATAAATTAATCTTTATTAATGCACACATTTAATGTATACATTTGAACAATAGCTGGGTTAGCGACAAGAACAGTTGCAGTCCTGAATGAAGTTGTAGTCATAAATGTGACATTGATTTCCACATAGAAGATAAAACTCCTGCACTGCTAATAGGTTTTCAAGATATGCAGTGTACACACAGAATGAGGCCTTGACCTTGTAGTGTGAGGACTGAGGGCCACCATGGCGAAAATAAGTGTACTTCAATCTTCAATCTAGCAACCCTCAGCCCAGGTCTATTTTGTCCTTTCCCTCCACACACATACTGGATTCATGTTTCTAAATCAGATGACTCCTCCGTGGCTCATACTCTGCTAGTTATCACAGTGGATAGTAACACAGCTAAAGCCTAGTGGCATTGTTACTTTTGCAGAGGGTAAAGTTCAACCTCATCATTACAGCAAAAACACTTGCTCACTGCTGCACTTCTTTCCCTGCTTTTCATCACCTCAGCTGACCTTTCTTCCCTTCTGTCTCTGGGATAGTCTTCATTTTGCACTGCAGCAAAAAGGTCAAAGCCATCAAATCGAAGATGCTCTCTAGAAATGAAGAGATAAACACATTTATAGTGTTTGCTTTTTTCTTTAACTCTGCATTTTTCTTTGCTTCCGTCCTCCCATAATTTCCCTTTCCTTCTTGCTTTTATTTACTTTCCTATTCTTTACTTTCTATTCCATTTTTCACACTCTTTTATCCTTCCTTTCTTCTACAGCTAATTTACTCAGCCAGTATTGGTGCATCATTACCTCTGCTCAGGGTCAATGCTGAACGGTTATTAACTGCAGCCTCTTCATCCAGATGACTCACCTCCACCACGATGCTTATCTTTCTGTCTGAATGACAACCCTCTGCTTGTTTCTCTCTTTTCATGACATTTCTCTCCATCTTATTCTCCCCTCACCCCTCAACTCCCCAGTCCTTTTTCTTTGTAGGTTAACCCCTTGTTGGCTGAAGCTAATACAGCCGCACAAAGATTAGACAAAGGCCAGATGGCATAATGTAGACAGCTGCAACTAAACCCTATTAGAGAGAGTCATTACCCCGTCTGTCTCACAGAGCAAATTATCTATAAAAGCTAAATTTCTCATCATTCTGTGTTTTGGACCCAGAGGTTTTGCTTTGTGGACTTTTGACTGTTTGTTATTTTATTATTGAATTTGGATTTGGTTTACTGTTTACTTATTATCATGCCCTTAGTATCTAAGCCTTAGTTCTTTGTTTCAGTTATGTTTTTGCCATTAGTATCCTTCTTAGAGTTTATTCTGTTTAGTCTCCTGTCATTTTCTTAGTCTTCCCCTTGTGTCCCATTGTGTAAAGTTTGTATGCAAAGTCTCCATCTGTCTAATATGTTCCCTTGTCAGTTAGTTCCTGTTTGATAGTCTTTTGTTTTGCGTGCCTTGTGTTGCTTCCCTTGCCTCATTATCCCTGATTTGTTCCTGCTGTGTTTCCCACCTACTGTATTTTCCCCTAGCCTTGTTACCTTGTGTATTTATTTTCTAAATCTCCCTTTGCCTTTTGTCACATTGTCTTACAGTGCCATGTGCTCCCGTTTGCTGTGTTCATTGATCCTCTGATTTCTAGTATTTAGTTTGGTTCTGCATCCTGCCTGCCACACAGCTATTTATGACAGGACAACATGACCATGATGGACCCAGCAGATATGGGACTCAGTGAGTCTGAGGAGTTTTGGTTATCAGGCTCTGCAGACTGTGGTTCGTCTCCTTCACTGTGGAGGGGAAATAGTCTGTTCAGGCCCAGCTTAACTGGGTTATGTTGGCTAACCTGGGCTATGTGGATTGCCTGACTGACATTGCCTGAAGACTTTGTTGTGCCCACATCCTCGGTGCAGCTGGCTAATCCTCCACCACTGCTACACCTGACTAACTCCTCATCATCACAAGTGCAGACAGTCTGCTCCTCAACTCCACTGCAGCCAACCTGTCCATTGCCTCCACCATATCCCGTTACCTATGAAAGGAAGCATGGACCGTTAGGGCAGAATTGGCAGCCTCAGTCAGAACCCGCATCACCTTCTGCGTCTGCCAGCACTGGGCTTTCTGAGTCATCCCCCACCACAAGTAAGACAGCCAGTTTAAAGCCTGTTTTTACTGTTTCTGAGCGAGCTAATTCTAGCTGAAGTGCATTTTTGAATTTGGTCATTTTGAGTTTTTGTGTAATGCTCCTGGGCCGGTAGATTAAAAACTGTTTGATGTTTCCGTGCCAGCCAGTTTGGAGACTGTGTTTTGCTCTTCAGAGCCAACCCATTCAGAAAGTGTTTTGCATTTGCCAACCTGTAAAATCAGAGGTCATTTATAATGTTCCTCAGTCAGAAATGTAATGTGCCACAGTATTCTTCCTCCAGCCACCCTCACCCTCATTGCTGGCCCCCAGCCAGGCCTCGTAAGGTGCCTGGTTGCCTCTGTCATTGCTGACCACCTCATCAGCCACCTGCTGTGTATCCCACCTGTAGATTGTTTGTGTTTATATTGTCTGAGTCTCCCTTTAACTTTTGTTGTATCATCCCACAGTGCTCTGTGTCCCTGCTCCATGTTCCGTGTGTTTTTGGATTTTGTTTGTTTCCTGGTCTGACAGCAATATAGCTGTTTTTTGTGTTTACACTGCTTCCCAAGTCTTGTGTTTGGGTCTTTAGCTTGCCTGTCACACAGCTATTCATGACAAAAATATGTCTATGAATATGTCCAGAATGTCTGCAGCTGATGGCTCACATGAATGCAAAGAAAAAACTAATTTTATTTTTAAAAGTGTTAGTGTTGTATAAGGAAAAATAAACTCAGTAAGGAAACAGTTAGGAGGAAATAAACAAAAATACAGCAAAATAGAACAACAAGAATATAAAAATTTTTTAAAAATTAAATATACATGGTGTTCAGGATCAGGTGGTTATATAGGATTCCAGCTGCTCAGCAGTGATGGGTCTTCTTTGCTGCATTTTTCATTTCAAGATGCGTCAAAGGTTTTCAAAGGCTGAAAAGATCTGGACTCCATCTGGGCCAGTTCGGCACCTAAACTTTTCTACTACAAAGCCATGCTGTTGCAATAGATGCCATATGTTGTTTAACATTGTCTTGCTGAACTATGCAAGGCCTTCCCTGAAAAAGACGTAGTTTGGATGGGAGCATGTGTTGCTCTAAAACCTGTATATATCTTTTAGCATCTTTACAGATATCCAGGATGGTAATGGGAAGGCATCATAAATGCTGAAAGGTTTTAAGATTCCTCTCCCAAAACTCCAGCAACTGGTCTCAGTTCCTAGACCTCGACAGAAAGAAAAGTGGATGCTACACAGTGTTAAACACGGCCCTGTCACAGCTTTTTTTGAGATGTTTTGCTGCCATCAAATTCAAAATTCATTTTTCATGAAATAGTGAATGTCTCAGTTTTAAAATTTTATACGTTTTCTATGTTCAATTGTGAATATAATACGGGTTTATGAGATTTGCATTTCATCATTCTGTTTTTATTTACATTTTATGCAGTGTTTCAACTTTTTAGGAATTGGGGTGTAATAAAAGTAACCATTGTTGTCCAAAATAACTGAAATTATTGTTTTTTAAGGAGCAGCCTGAATCAAAAGTGCAATGTTTTTGGTGTATTTTGGTCACCAATTTTCCCACTCAGTAATGCTCTCATAATAAGGAAGGACATATTGCACTACGTTAGGAGCACTAGTATAGCAGTACATATAACATGTTGCATGCACACCCACACAGGTCTACACACTAAGACCTTTCAAGTCATAGCCTGCTGGTTCTGACAGGGTGAGGAGATGAGAAAATGGATCGATGAGCTGAGATGAAAAAGCATCAATAAACTTTAATCCTGTAAAAGATGAGCCTGCCCTGCACCTGAACACCTGTCACATGCACATTTAACCTTCATGCATCGCAGCCCTAGCTCTTTGTTCCAAGCTGTGCTTGCAACATAATGTATATTGTTTTATATACGGCATAGTATGCTGTAAAGGTGTGGCAACTCTGAGCTTTTAGAGATCTCGTCACAGTTTGACACTGAGTTGCATCCTGGCAAAGCAAATATGTGTTTTTAGCAGGCCTTAAAAGGTGTTCCCTGGTTAAGGCACAGACTCCTTATGACATTGTTTTCTTAACTTCATATGTCCCCATTATATCATCAAAAATGATTTTGAAGCTGTTATTTTAAAATAAATGAGTTAAATGATGATATTTTCATTTTAAAAGCAAAGAGCTGAATAACATTAGAAAGTAACAGGAATGGCACCTGTTACAAAATCTCAACTGCTTAAACTTCGGAGGCAAGTGCTAGAAAATAAGGTCAAATGAACTTTTAATCCTTTTTTCCCAACTGATCTCATCTCAGGCTTTAAACTTATCACACTTACAATCTCCTGTTTGCACGAGACTAACTCCTCATCTGTTATAATCCATGTAAAGTAAAGCACACTTCCATGCACATGGTTTTCTTGAGCACATGCAAACTGTCTTGTGCACAATATCACTCTAAGTGTGCTGTTTCCTGACTTCTTAGAAAAGAGCCCAGCTTCACTTTCATCTGCTGATCTGCTGTTAGCTCCTCTGACCCAGAGTATTAGGATGCACAGGAAACCACACAGCTTCTCTGTGATCACAGTAATCTGCTTTTCCGCAGATGGCTGGCATTAAACCCCAGCATCTTTGTGATGGAGGTGGGCATTATTTCACAGACACAAGTGATCCATGACTATTGACAGTGATGTTTTTTGTTTTTTTTCCCCTTATCATTACTTGGACCTTCTCTCTGTTTTTATTATGCAAATTGCAGCTGCGTACACTATTTATCCAAGACAAATTTCCCATTGTGGGACAATAAATTCTATTCTATTCTATTCTATTCTATTCTATTCTATTCTATTCTATCCTTTGTGTAGGATGGCAGCCTCTTTCTGTGCTCCTTCTTGACTGAAGAATTGGAAAAACATCACTTATTTTCACTACAGTTATCATCTAAATTTTTACTCTTAGCTGACAGTGATGAGTGGTAGATTAAATATTTAGAAACATTCCTTCGGCAAATGTAGCAATAAAACACCATGAACACACGCCACTACATGTGTATCACTGTATCAAAAGTAAAAGTACTTACTGTGCATTACTGCTGTAAATGTTTAAGGTTGGGCTCACTTTTAACACTTTATGTTCTGTTTATTTACAGTAATGCATCGTATTCCATAAAATCACAGTTGTAATGTTGCTGTCCTGTCAGGTCCACATATTTCTAAAAAAAAAGATTTCAATCAGCTCAGAAACACACGGATACAACTTGATTTTTAAAAGTATGTTAAATATGTTTATTAAAAAAAAATCACTGATGAATTTAAAGCTTGATGTGGTTATATTGTGAGGTAAAGACTCTACAATTATGCAGCAAAAACCCCAACAATCAGATGACCTCCTATGAACAAACAGCTGGTTAAACTGTACATTCAGTCAACCAAGTGATTTCTCATAGATGCTAATCTGAAAGTGTTGGTGGACCCTGCAGCAGTTAAATGTAATGGTTTTATTAAATAAACAAACAAATAAATAAATAAATAAATAAATAAATAAATTGCTGGCGTTTCCATCACCATCCT
Source organism: Pterophyllum scalare (assembly GCA_024447675.2). Taxonomy (NCBI): domain Eukaryota; kingdom Metazoa; phylum Chordata; class Actinopteri; order Cichliformes; family Cichlidae; genus Pterophyllum; species Pterophyllum scalare. The sequence continues at coordinate 107,330 of JAMQGT020012698.1, read as the reverse complement.
CAAAACTTTCATTAATAGCATGTTAAACAAGTTATTACAAAGTTCTTTCATCACACGTGTTGGCCGAAGTGGTTACTAAGGTGAAATTTGTAACGAAGATAAATGAGAGTCCTTGTTTATTTGCTAATGCTAGCTCTGTTTCCACACAAGTGGAGATGGTAACTGATTTCAGATTAGTAAAAGTGAGTCAGAGCTAGCTTGCCTAGCTAATCTTTTAACAATCTCTTGACACACGTCAGCCATTGTGAACGGGACACAGACATGCCCATCTGAATGCCTATTCCCTTCAGAGTCCAGTTGCTTTGTAATTAAACTAAGTTAATTCTGCTTCTAGAGACAATAACCAGTTGCAGTCACAAGATGGCAGTAATTTAAAGAATGGACGTAAGCGGGCATAAAAGAGGCTTTATGACAGAACACTTTGAGAAAATAGGAGAGATTGCTTTACTTTGGTATGTTTAAATTAATGTCTTTTTTTTTACATTTCACTAGACGAGCACTACTTGCTTTCTTTGCTCTGATGGAACATATGTAAGCATTTCTGACTAAAAACAGACTAGAAACAGACTTCATCTCGGTAGCCTGGGGGCCCGACGTCCTCTGGGCCCTGTATTCACTGCTTGGCACCATGAAGCCTGATTTATTATAGAATACCAAAATTGGACGGATGGATTAATTGATTGAAAACTATACACTACTAGTCAACATAACAGCAATAATCAGTTGCCTCTCCAGTAAATTCCTCATCCTGTGGATGGAATTCAACTCCATGGTCTTGTACTGCAGCTGGTGATGGTACTCCTCTTGTGCACTGCAGAATTGGCAATCTGCTCAAGTATAATCTATGTGTGGGAAACAATGTACATCAATATTTATTAAGTGCATATCATTGTCAGCACAGTAGAAAGTAACAAAATGAGCTGCACATATAATAAAGCAAGAACCATTGTCCACACTCACTGGCTGCTATGCATACCACAGAAAGCTTTAAGTGCTGGCACTTGGGGACTATGATAGGCTGCTTGATTCAACCGTATGAACATTGAATGGTCTGTGGCATACCTATAGATTAGAACCATAGAGCCACACTGATCTCTGCTTCTTGCACTCCCACTGTTTACACTCACTCACAATGATGCACTTTAAAACATAATGTATACAATCAGTCCAACCATGAGAAAACACAGACAGACACATTTACCTACATGCAGACAGCTGACACAGCTGAAAGCCTGCAGAGCTTATAGAGGCAGAAAACATTTCAGATCCTGTTTAGCTGATGCGTTTAGTAATGTAAAGAGTAAGGAGTGCAAGTGCAAGCAGGAGCACATGCAGCACTGTGGGAGCTTAGGCAACATCATGAGACCGAGCTTAAGTTAAAGTGCATTAGAGCAGAGAGAACATAAGTCCACAAAAGGAGAAGCAGGTTTATTAATTCAAATAATTGTCTGTCTCTCTGTGTGTTGTTGCATTAAAACTCTAGGAAGCATCTGCGTGGGTGCAAGAGAGAAAGAGGGTGTGGTAAATGTCCAGAAGCTTAGCTTTTTTGGTGATGCATATTAAGGCACATTTATGAACCATATGGTTGTCAAAGAAACTGGGTGGCTTCAAAATATTCAAATCAAGCAAACACAGAAAATGTAAATAATTTAAGTAAAGCAACATAATAGAGACAGCTTAAATTGTTACCTTCTCAGAGAGGGATTATCTGATATAGAAATGGTACACAAGATTTCCTCAGAAAGGAAAACATGGATCTGGAGGCCAATTTATGAAGTCCACAATAATACTTTGGTTGATGTACCTTTCTCATGTTTTGCACTTACACTAAAACACTTGGGTCTTGGCATTTTTTTAAATGAGAAAATAGCAGAGAAAGATGAAGCTTCTAGGAGAAAGCTGAGCTTGGATTTGTTGACCTGTCTTCGTGTCTTGTTTTTTACCAGCTGTTTATGCTGCTGTGTACACAGGCAGAGCCTATCAATTTACATCCTGTGGCATGCAAAAAGTGATATCTAGAGTTTTCTCTGCATTTGCTGCTTCCTCCTCCTGACATGGTGAGAGAGGGCAAGAGGGAACGATAGCGTGAGAGGGAGCTGGAGAGGGCAACGGAATCCCCTCGTTCACCCTGTGTGTGTGTGTGTGTGTGTGTGTGTGTGTCCCACAGGACTCTGCATCATAAAAGTTGGAGAGGAAAGAAGGGAAGGAGTAGAACAGAGGGGAACAAAACAGACTGAAAATAGGAAAGAAGATAAAGGTGAAAGACCTAATGGGAGAAAAGGAGAGAAAAGCTGAGGATGAAAATCAAAAGAAGGATAAAAGAGGTGAAACGATGAAAATAAGAAATGAAAACATAGGAGTAAGAAAAGGAAAGGGGTGAGCAGACAAATGAGAAAAGAGAAGGACAAAGTAACAAGAAGGAGTGGAAGAGAAAAGAACATGAACAAGAACAATAGAGAAAAAAGAATGAGATGAAGGAATAAAAAATTAGGACAGAAAGGAGGGAATGGAGCTTATAAGAAAAGGCAGAAGAGATGAGGATGGAAGTGAAAAGTGCAAGAGAGAAGACTCCTACTCTCCAGGGAGCACTGGATCCCTGATGCTCTTTTATTCATTGTTTTATTCACACACACATACTTGCTTTTCCTTGAATGAGTGAGCTACTCTAGAAAGAGAGCTGAAACATGTCAGGTTCTATCACGCAACTGGGCAGCAATACAGGGGACTTGTGTGTGCATGTGTGTGTGTATGTGCATATGTGTGAGTGGGAGCTCAGTGGGAGTCTGTGACATGACCCGCCCCTCTTCTAGGATGGAAAATCACACGTCTGTGATGGTTTGCGTGCTTCCCTTTATTGCTCGGAGGAGAGTATATAGTGTGTTGGTTGTATCTGTGTTTAATCTGCGATAGTGTGAAGGTTTACATACTTTACATAAATACAAACCACCGATGTTATGCCATTGTTATGATGATATACCATCACCGTTCTCTCACAGTACAATATGCATGCTCTACTGCATCTCAGATGGAAGCTCTAAGCTTGGCTAAAACGTTAAACTGTATTAGAGTTCATATCTATCTCAGTAAGATGCTCAATGATTATTTTTTTCATTGATAAAATATTTGGTATTGCTGTATGATGAACAGTTACGAAGCATCATTAAACTCCTCATTGATATGTTTATGCAGTTAAGGTTAAGGTCAAAGGCTTAGCGCGGTAACTTCAGATTTACAGACATTAGTTCTGCTGCTCTAAATTCAGCAGGCAGCCAAAGATGAAGCACTGAAATGGTTCCTATAAAAAAAAAACATAGAAAACTGCCCAGTCAGTAACTAATGTTATCATTACTATACTTTTTTTTAATTTTACTGTAAGAGTTACAGGCTGGACTCTGCTTTAGCTCCTGTGCAGAGCTGGGATGATTATTAAATATCTGCAGACAGCAGTATGTTTCTCTCTCTCTCTCTCGCTGTATTGACAATAACACTAAAGTACACAAGAGCCAGCTGAGGTGGCTCGGGCATCTGGCTAGAATGCCTCCTGGGCAACTCTTGGGTGAGGTGTTCCGGGCATGTCCTACCAGGAGGAGGCCCCGGGGCAGACCCAGGACACACTGGAGAGATTATATCTCTCGGCTGGCCTGGGAATGACTTGGGGTCCCCCTGGATGAGCTGGTGGAGGACAGGAAGCTCTGGGCTTCTCTGTTTAGGCTGCTGCCCCCACAACCTGGCCCCGGATAAGCGGAAAAAAATGGATGGATGAATGGATGGATGGAAGAACGGATGGATGGATGAATACTTTCTAACAGTATCCTTGTGTGGCATTCAGAAACTCCCGCAACATCAGTTCACCTGTTTCTAGCTGATATGCCAGTTTGTTGATGGTCATTCACAGAAATATGTAATAGGCTGTTGTCCACAAACGGAATAAAACAGGGTTTAAGTAGCTGTCTGTATGTGGCTCGGCTGTTTATCTCCATTTCTTTCTTTAACTGTAGGTTGGACTTCACCTTCACTTGGTATTCTGATGTTAAACTATTAAGTTCTTCATTTTTCAGATCTTTTATTGTGTTTATACAGTGACTACTGCTGCTCTTATAAAAATAATTTTTTTAAATGGCAAAGGCTAATATTTTTGAGCTGAAACTAAATGATGGCCTTTGGCATATTATTATTAATAGTGTCATATTATTAATAAGTCAAAATTTATGTTTAATATATGTTAAAATTTTCTACTGAGGAATTTTTCAACACCAGCTCTTTATATTTTCAGATTTGTTATTAAGAGTTTTTGTTTCAAATATCCAGGTTTAAAAGCAGTCTGAATTATTATTATGAATGACAAAATGACACGTGCAGTACCCTATATGGCCTACATGTAAGGCAGCTGATTAAAACACTGCTGATAGTAACTCCATATGTTTTGCTCTGTTTTCCTGCAGATTCAGCGGCATGATTGAATCAGGAGTCAAAATCCATTCCAACATTTCATCTTTGTAGCTGTCTATTTGAAAAGCACCAAAGACTCAAGGGTATAGGAAGGAACTGTAGATTGGAAAAAAAAACTGTACGAGAACTTCAGAACCTTAAATCTGTCAGGACAGGAAATGATTAGTGTTTGATGACTCTTCTGTCGCTGTGATTATAAGAGCTGCTCTCAGATTCAGACCTCAGTGCCACCCAGTGAAAACATGGGAAACATCCTATATGTCCACTCCTAATGGGGAACACACTTATTTGTTTTAATATTGGAACATATATTGTTAGCCTCATAGCATAATGCCCTAAGTCATATTTTGGCCAAATTGAGATATCTATCCAAATGAATCTACAGTGTTAGCAAAGTGGAATTAGGCAGGTATCTCAGTTTGGCCAAAATATGACTTAGGCCATTATGCTATGAGGCGAACGATATGTAGTAATTTCAAAATTAATTGCTGAAAAAGGTACAGAGGTCGAACTACCAGATTATGTAGTTATATATCCATGTAATTGCCATCATTATTGACAATTTTTTCCTTTGTGCCTTTTAATCAAAAATTTAATGAGGACTCCTCCAACCTGATGCAACAAGGGTCCAAATTGCTGCCAAAGGAAGTGGCCAACGTCGTGGGAATTTGAAAGGAAAACTTAAGAGTGTTGAAGACTGAAGAGATTTTAAATGTCATCTAGCTTAGGCTGCAACCAAAAGGCTCGTCTATCTACTGAGTTCAAATATTACAAAAACACAGTGACACATGTGCACCCTGTCAAAATATTTTTATGCATGTTAGAAATAAACAGCACAGAAGGAGACAATGAACATCTGAATATAAGAGAGTAGAAAAGTGTGATGTGTGTGTGTGTGTGTGTAACTTGTGTGTATGAGGTGCATATTTACTGTAGGAAATCCCAGAGTGATGCAGGTGAAATGATGAAGGTGAAATGGAATTAACTGAAGAAAAAGAAGACAGACAGACCAGCAGTGAGATTTCATGATCCTGATGGCAAACCTGGCAGGTTTCCTAATGTAAGAACCCATGTATTTGTGTATGGGAGCAACAGCAGTGGCAGGTTTCCATTTTACAAAAGACAGACAGAAAGACTGAAAGAAATAAAGCAGTGAAGGAAAAGAATCAGGTTCATTAACAATTCCACCCAATAAATAATACAAATCTTGCATATCCATGGCTACAGGATGAAAGAGGACATGCTGGTGTGTGGGTGTCAGCCAGGGGGCAACCTGAAAGAGTTTGAAATCAACAATACTGCTTCTCTGAAAGGATCTTTTTTGCTTGCTGGCCTGAGTGAAGAGGGGTTGGACATCTGTTACAGAACTGGTTCTTCCATTGGTTGTGACCCATATTGCTGCCAGTGCTCACAAAGGCAACATTCAGACACAGATGGACAAATACTGTATAATTAAAATGATTTAGCTCACCAAAACATTCAAATATTGTCAAATATTATCCTGCAAAGGCTGTACGACAACAAATAACTATGGTGGGTTACTTTTGCCAAGTTTCAGGCCTCTGATTATGTTTGTTTGTTTGTTTTTTGTTTAAACAGGATTAAGTACATCATGAACTTAAACAAATGGTAATTCAAATGGATTATCATATCATGTATAGTCAAGTATATTAAGGACAGCATTTTGAATGCAGTATTGCGACAGTTCCTTGAGAAAACCACTTGGGAATGTAGAATGCTCAGAAGACCAAAGATTGACAGCTATGCATGATTGACAGTTCTGTTTTGGTTAGACATTTTAATTTAAGACATTCACTCTACTAGCCATTAAAATGTTCTTACGTAGGTTATCTGATCTGGTAAACATCCACACAGTGAATGGCAAACTACTTAGGAATAGGTGTAGCAACATGCTAAACAAGTATCATAGCAGTAAGTAATAATTTGGGAAAGCAGAGTTGTTGTTTTTTTTTATATAAAAACAAAAACTCTATATAAATAAAATTGATAAGTTGTGCTAAAAAGAAGCTACAGTATGGTTGGACTATGAATGAAAAAAAAAAAGTTAATTTCAAGCATATCTTTGTCAGGATCCCTCTAGTCAAAATAGTGTTGTTATATCATTTTCAGTAATTTATATTTGGTATGACTTTATTCTGGGCCCTCCCCACCCTTCCATAAGCATACATGCAAGGCCTCAATTCAATTCAATTCAATTCAATTCAGTTAGCAAACTGTGCTAAAAGGCATAGAGAACAGCAATAAGACCCTCTCACAGAGGAGAGCAGACATCAATTACATTAATTATATCAGAAATAGTATGAAATTGAGTTGCTGGGTGGCTGTGGGTTGCAAAAAAGTTTGCAGAGGCACCAACTGTATGCAGAAGGAAATGACATGAATAGGATGCTCCATATGAGATTTGTCAGTTCTATGTGCAGAGTCGAATCATCTAAATCACCTGCTGATGTAAGCTAGAATTGTCATTAGCTTATCTACTCACATATTTGTTTGTTTGTTATGAATACATCGCACCACTAGAATGTAAGTGTATCATGCTCATCATCATTCCTTCATTAGTTGGAGGTACATCAGTCTTCAGGTAAGCAACATCCTGAAAAATTGTATTTTCAGTGGTGCAATGAGGCTGTTTAGTCATTAAAATTCAAATTACTCTAGTTTCAGACCACACATTAAAGCACTATGACTGGGATACAAAATTTTGTTCTGGGCTGCATACAAATGAAGGTTGTAAATTCATTCTGGCCCTTCTGGTTGCAATTAGTGATAATCTAAGCTGTAGCTGCTGCACAGAGCATGGCAGTGTCTGCTGCATGTCAAACAGCTGTACCGCTCACTCATTAATATAAGCTGTAGGGTTCCAAGGCCCACTCAAAACACATTCACAAAAAAAGAAAGAAAAAAAATAGAAGGAAGGGTGAAGCTGCCAGTCTCACTGCAGATGATGTGGATGCAAACTGAATACAGAGCAAGAAGTGGAAGTGCTGTTTCTTAGTTTTAAAGCTATGAAAATCTATTTGGTACCAATTCACTTGCTGTGTGTCCATGAACACAGAGCTGAAAACAAATGATTTTGATCATTACAGTTGAAGATACTCGAAGGAACACACTGCAAAGTGCAGGCATGAACATATGTGATGTACATAAATCTGCCCATCTTTAGCTTTGGCTCAGTTCTTTAAATTAACCAGTCTTCTCAGTTTGAAGCTGCTGTTAGAAAATAACCTCCAGAATTAAAACAATGAAGGAAAATGAGGAAGACAGTCTTTCAAGTCTTTCCTTGATGAGCATCAGTAATAAATATAGATTCTTGGGCTCAACACTAAAATTTTTCCCAATTTAATTCAGGAATTCCTTATTGTCATTCGCATCGCATTTGCATGCAGTGGAACAAAATTTCTGTCCTTGGTTCCCAGTGCTTGCACACGTAATATTTATGACAGTTTCAGTGATTTAAAGAAGAATAAATATAAATATAAGTAACAATAATATATATATATATATATATATATATATATATATATATATATATATATATATATATATATATACACATATACACACATAACACAGTTTAACATCTGCCAAGGTAAAGCTAATGATACATGGTGACCACGGTAGTGATAACTGTGACAATGATAGCATTAGCAGTAAGAGTGTGCAACAGCTGTGTGAATGTATACAGAGTTGTGCAAGAGCCAGTCCAACTACACAGCCCCACCAGAGTTCAGCAGTCTTACAGCTTCAGGGAAGAAACTGTTCCTTAGTCTGGTGGTCCTGCTCTTATGCTCTCAGCCTCCTGCCTGAGGGGAGTGGAACAAAAAGTCTGTGTTCTGGGTGTGTGGGGTCCTTCAGGATGCAGGTGGTCCTTTTCCTGCATCTGGAGGTGTAAATGTTTGTGGTGGTGAAGAAGATGACTCAAACAGTCCCTCTGTTGCAGCCTTCACCACCCTCTGTAGAGCTTTCTTTTCTGCTGCAGAGCAGCTTCTGTGCCACACAGTGATGCAGTAGCCCAGAACGCTCTCCACCACACATCTGTAAAATGAGGAGAGGACTGAGCTTCCGAGTCCAGCGTGCCTCGAGGCAGCTAGAGGCAGCTAGGTGTTCCTTCCTGACCAGACTGGATGTGTTGTTGCCCCAGGTGAGGTCATTATTTAGGTGTACACCCAAGTACCTGTACCTGGGGACCACTTCCACTGCAGATCCTCCAATGTTCAGGGGGAGAAGGGGGTAGTCTATCTCTTCTGAAGTCCGCGATCATCTCCTTTGTTTTTGTCGCATTGATGCAGAGACTGCTCTCTCTGCACCAACCCTCCAGGTGTTCCACCTCCTGCCTGTAGCCGGACTCATCGTTGTTAGCGATGCATCCGACCACTGCTGTGTCATCCGCAAACTTCACAATATGACAGCCAGGGTGCTTTGCTGAGCAGTCATATGTGAGCGGGGTGAACAGGAGAGGGCTCAGCACACAGCCCTGGGAGGAGCCAGTGCTGAGGATGATGGGGGAGGAGATGTTGTGGATCCTCACAGATTGCGGCCTGTTCGTCAGGAAGTCCAGGACCCAGATGCAGAGGGAGGCGCTCAGTCCAAGGGTGAATAGTTTGTGCACCAGGTTCTGTGGAACGATGGTGTTGAAGGCTGATGTGAAGTCCACAAAGAGCATATGAACATAGGAGTCATTACGCTCCAGGTGGGTGAGGTCAGTGTGAACCACAGAGGAGATGGCATCCTCCCTGGATCTTCTGGTATGCATGCTGGTGTGGGTCCACAGTGACATAGATGTGTCCTTGATGTGGGTCATAACCAGCATCTCAAAGCACTTCATGACTATCGGGGTGAGAACTACTGGCTGGTAGTCATTCAGGCCTGTCACTGTGGAGCTCTTGGGGACTGGAATAATGGTGGTGGTCTTTAGGCAGGTGTGGATAGCTGCTTGTGTGAGGGTGTTCGTTAACACCCCCAGAGAGTTGGTCTGCACAGTCCTTAGCACCCACCCAGGGATATTGTCTGGGCCAGCAGATTTGCAAGGATTAATCCCCTGTAGAATCCTCCTCACCTCTGCTGAGGTCATACTGAGTGGTTCTTCTCCGGGTGGTGGGATGAGTCTAGTGGTGGAGGGGGTGGTAAGGTCCTCAAAGTGGGCTTAGAACCTGTTTAGAATGTCAGGCAGAGAGGGGTCTCTAGGGCATTGTGCATCTCTGGAGTTATAGTTTGTGATGCATTTGATGCCCTTCCACATGCTCTGTAGATCTTGGGAGGAGAAGAGTCCCTGGATCTTCTGAGCATATGTGGCTTTGGCCCTCTTTATGCCAGCAGTCAGCTCTCTTCTGGCCCTCCTGAGTGTCTGTGAGTCCCAAAACCTGAAGGCAGCATCCCTTGCTTTCAGCAGAGAGCAAACCTCTGCATCCAGCCAGGGTCACACTCATGGTGGTAACATGTATATTATTCTATAAGTGTTAATATATGATCCTGAATCAGGATGTGTACAGTGTTTTTACAGACCTCATATCAAATTTGTATGAAGAATAAGCCATTGCTTTAACTTTGGTAATTTGTTGGTTGCAACTAGAATTAAATCGTAACTAAATAACTGAATGAGCATTTACAGACTTCAGCTGTTCATTGCTTTTTTCAGTCAAAAAGGACAGAGCCAACAGACAGGTGAGTCCCTTGTTTTAATTTGATTCCTTTCAGACATGACATTTCTAAGTGACATTCAAAAAGACAGACACTTAATTGACATTAAGGAAAAGATGGGGTAAACTTCTTATAAGAAAATAGTCATTCAGTAGCTCACACATACAAACAGAATGGCATAGGCAGGTCATGATAATTAACCCTTATAATTAAAACTCGGCTTTTGTTTTATCCCTCAGTAACTGCAGACTCCTAGTCCTCATTTAGAGTAATTAATCATATGTGAACACAGGACTGCTGTCAGTTGTGACAAGAAATGATAACCAATTTAGAATTTAAAAAACACAGCCAATCACTAATACTAAACTCGACATGATCACCCTCCCCTAATCAACATTATTCTACTTTTTATCATTTTCTGTACCAACATCATCATCATTTCTGCCACGAGTTTTACAGGAATCATTGTCGTATCTCCATGACCAGTGGTTGTTTTAGAAATCATCATCTTCAACATGGTTGAAGATCAACCATGGTCATCATTGCCATCATCACCATCATCATGACGACTTTCAATATCAACATTGTCATCATCATCATCATTATCACGTTGAAGAACAAAATCATTAACAATGCCAGAACAGCCATTATGATGATCGGCATCATAATAACCACACTGTATTATTATCTTCAACATAATGTCATCATCACTGCCATCTTCACAAATAATCTTGATTATCAATTTATGGTTTTGTCATCATTATGAGTATTGTCATCACATCTTTAACCTGCTATTTACCACTTCTCATTTTCACTTCTAGTTGAACCGTAGTGTAATGTTCTCATCAGCATGCCACTGGCTTATCTGAAATGCATTTGCCAAAAAAATGTGTCTGAAGACATATGCATCATACATAAGAGGAGAGGTATGGCTCGAGCTGCCTCCCCGAAGAAGCTCGCAGGCTTTCCTCCAGTTGGTTAAAAAAAGACAAGGCATAGTTTTACTTTTAGTTTTTCAAAGTCATGAGTTACAATAACTGTTTCTGAGCCACCCGGTGATCAACAGCAGTGATTACTCTCATAGACAGGTTCATGGGGTCTCCTGAGTGTCAACATCTCACTTCAACTGAAATGCAAAGCCAGTTACTGTCACGGAATTCCAAAACAAAGGTCACTGCTGCTCGCAAAAACTTGCTGAAATACAGACATGCATATTTCTGGTCATTTGTATTCTTTCAATTCACTTCCCGTCATGGACATCTTTCAGTGCATCTACAAACTCTAATCAGTTTGGTGTCTGAGCAGCTAAAGCTCTAAGTAGCGGGTTAAAGATTGTGTCGCCTGTGGCCAGGCTTCCATTTTATAAGGTCGCCTAGCCACAGTCACTTGGTGTTTCATCACTTATTAAACAGCTTCACTGCTGATCTCTGAGACGAAAGCAGACCGTCCTAGATACGTCACACTCCACAGCAGCTGGCTCAGTCACCACTCATCCTCAATCAATAGAAAAGTTCTTCAACTTTTGATTCAAGTACAGTTCAATAGGAAGTATTGATGCTGAAGGAGTCAACAAAAGATCTATTAAGACAACAGAGCAACATTTTTGGCCTGGGAGGAGCCACTGTGCTTGAGTCCTAAAGTGAAAACTACTTTACATTCACACTCATCTTTTTATTCTTTCAGTTCTCTACTTGGACAGGATGGTGGTGTGGTGGTTAGCGCTACTGCCTCACAGCTAGAATGTAATCTACAAGGTCTGTGTTCAAATCCACCTTGGCCCAGGCCACTCCGTGTGGAATTTTTATGGATTTCTTCCCACAGTCAAAAGACATGCAATTACTGGGGTTTGGATAATTGCCCATAGGTGTGAATAGTTGTCCACTGGAATACTACAGTACTATCCAACGTATGACACCTCTGTATCTGTCACAGATACAGACAATATCAAGATGAATGTGCACCAGATCTTTGACGGATACATTTTGGAGAATTCTCCGTAAACAGACAAGATTGGACCTGAAATATCCAAACTCTGAATGAACATCCGTTACATATCCGGATAATATCCATTTAAACATCTGTGACTGATCAGATCTTCCCATATTTTCTCCAGAAAAATTTCATATACGTGCCAGATCCATAAAGCTGGATCATAAAGTTGGGCCACGGATTGTTCCGGATCCAGGCCCTTTTTGTCCAGTGGTCTGTCTCTCTGTGTTGGTGACCTGTACAGGGTGGACCCTGCCTCTCGCCCTATGTCAGCTGGGATTGGCTCCAGCTGCCCCACGACCCTGAACAGGATAAGCGGAAGAGAATCAATGAATTCTCTCTCTTGAATGACAAACAAGAACTAGTTTGGGCACCAGCTTTAAATAAAACATAAATGCTGTCTACACACTGAAACTAGAATGGTGATCCTGTGAATCTATATTGTAGATCAAAGCATTCAGCTGGTCTGACAGAGTGGAATAAAAAAACTGAGCTTTCTTTGAATACTGACCTCATCAACTTTAGTTTTATTGAAATGCAAACAATGTGGCTTGGCTAAAACCTGTGAACTTTCCCTGACATCCAAAAGCCTCAGCATCTTGCCAACTTCCCTTCTGTTTAAGCTGAACACAAAGCTGACCTCTAGAAGTTGTCTTATTGGGATCTAAACCAACATGGACACCTTTAATTGTATCAGCTGACCTAGGAGCATGTGACACCCTTAGAAATTTGGAAGTATTTAACACATTTTTTTTTAAAAAGATAAATCAACTGCCACAAAAGAAGTGACTGAACCTCGGTGGGTGTTTATATGTATAGCTGCAGATACAGTGGTGTGAAAAAGTGTTTGCCCCCTTCCTCATTTCCTGTTTTTTTGCATGTTTGTCACACTTAAGTGTTTCGGAACATCAAACCAATTTAAACAATAGTCAAGGACAACACAAGTAAACACAAAATGCAATTTGTAAATGAAGGTGTTTATTATTAAAGGTGAAAAAAAATCCAAACCATCATGGCCCTGTGTGAAAAAGTGATTGCCCCCTAAACCTAATAACTGGTTGGGCCACCCTTAGCAGCAACAACTGCAACCAAGCGTTTGCCATAACTTGCAATGAGGCTTTTACAGCGTTCTGGAGGAATTTTGGCCCACTCATCTTTGCAGAATTGTCCTCATTCAGTTACATTAGAGGGTTTTCGAGCATGAACGGCCTTTTTAAGGTCATACCACAACATCTCAATAGGATTCAGGTCAGGACTTTGGCTAGGCCACTCCAAAGTCTTCATTTTGTTTTTCTTCAGCCATTCAGTGGTGGACTTGCTGGTGTGTTTAGGATCATTGTCCTGCTGCAGAACCCAAGTTCGTTTCAGCTTGAGTACATGAACAGATGGTCGGACATTCTCCTTCAGGATCTCTTGGTAGACAGCAGAATTCATAGTTCCATTTATCACAGCAAGTCTTCCAGGTCCTGACGCAGCAAAACAGCCCCAGACCATCACACTACCACCACCATATTTTACTGTTGGTATAATGTTCTTTTTCTGAAATGCAGTGTTCCTTTTACGCCAGATGTAATGGGACACACACCTTCCAAAGAGTTCCACTTTTGTCTCATCGGTCCACAGAATGTTTTCCCAAAAGTCTTGGGGATCATCAAGATGTGTTTTGGAAAAATTGAGACGAGCTTTAATGTTCTTTTTGCTCAGCAGTGGTTTTCTCCTTGGAACTCTGCCATGCAGGCCATTTTTGCCCAGTCTTTTTCTGATGGTGGAGGCATGAACGCTGACCTTAACTGAGGCAAGTGAGGCCTGCAGTTCTTTGGACGTTGTTGTGGGGTCTTTTGTGACCTCTTGGATGAGTCGTTGCTGCGCTCTTGGGGTAATTTTGGGCGGCCGGCCACTCCTGGGAAGGTTCACCACTGTTCCATGTCTTCGCCATTTGTGGATAATGGCTCTCACTGTGGTTCGCTGGATTCCCAAAGCTTTGGAAATGGCTTTATAACCCTTTCCAGACTGATATATCTCAATTACTTTCTTTCTCAATTGTTCCTGAATTTCTTTGGATCTCAGCATGATGTGTAGCTTTTAAGGATCTTCTGGTGGACCTTACTGTGTCAGGCAGCTCCTATTTAAGTGATGTCTTGATTGAGAACAGGTGTGGCAATAATCAGGCCTGGGTGTGGCTAGAGAAATTGAACTCAGGTGTGAAAAACCACAGTTATAGTATGTTTTAACAAGGGGGGCAATCACTTTTTCACACAGGGCCATGATGGTTTGGATTTTTTTTCACCTTTAATAATAAACACCTTCATTTACAAATTGCATTTTGTGTTTACTTGTGTTGTCCTTGACTATTGTTTAAATTGGTTTGATGTTCCGAAACACTTAAGTGTGACAAACATGCAAAAAAACAGGAAATGAGGAAGGGGGCAAACACTTTTTCACACCACTGTATTTCTGGTGAAGCAGCACTGAAATTATTCAAGATGGAGCCATAAAACATTGCAGGTGCTTGGTTTATACCAAAGTAAAAGTGAATTCAAACTCTACATTGTATATAAAAACTGGCTGAAGCCACATTAGGTCATCCATTGGTTTCTGGATGGCACAATGGGAAGCCTCAATTTTAACATTCTGGCCATCACTTTTTTGACCCAGAAGATACTTTTAATATTTGGATTAAATTACATTTAATTTATATAGCACAAGTAAAGGCATCTTCCACAACAAAGACCTTGGCAAAACCAGGGCGGAGCCATTTGCCACACGAGGTGTCTATGAGTGTGTGTGTCTGTAGTCTAAATACTAGAACTTAACTCAACACTGAAGCCCAAACTTTTGGGACAGTCTGTACCACACATCAAGTCATATTTGTCAGATAATTACATTAAATTGCTCTAAAAGGCAACAAAAATCATAGTAGAGAGGTCAGTTCAGCGACTAACATTAGCAAAGGTTAGCCCTAGCAGACAATGGCTACAACTGCCTGTATTGTCAGTCAGAGCAGCAACACCCCTAACTAAGCCTCAACAGTATCCACTAAATGTATCCATCATATACTTGTTATAAAGGGGGAAACTCTTCATAGAGGACTGAAACATTGAGCATGTTGTAAATATGCTATTTTTTTCATTCTGTAATATTGGACATTCTTAACATGGCAGTCTGTGAGGACTGATCAGCTTTAGGAGCCAGCCCAGCCACACCATTTTTTTGCCCTTATGTAATTTCTGAGCCCTGGAGGTTGTTTCTTGGTTCAAGCATGAACTGAATAATAGGATAGGGAGGCAAGAGGACATTACCTCTGCCAATCCAGCCTTCATAATTTTCATGTACCTCCAACAGTCTTTCCATATGAAATATCCTTATCTGGTGCGTAAAAGCATTTTACTGGATAGGTGTTGTTCAAGAACTTATTGCCATTGCAAGTGGTCTTTAGTTTTTCTTGTATCTTAAGACAAAAACTCAGAGTTGAAATGTTCCTCTTTTCTTTGGTCTCCATAGTAACAGGCCACATACGAAAAAAATCAAAACAAAAAGCAAAAAACATTGTATCATGTTAATTTTAAACAGTGTTAACAAGAATTAAAAAGTTGTGTGTTGCTTGGTTTTGTTTACTAAATTTGGATCTCCTCCAGAACATTCTACAGATGAACTGCTTGTTGTGTGTAACCCTCCAAAATCACAAAAACCTTTTAGCATCATGACACTACAATTTTTCATATTACTGAATAATTTCACAGGTACAAATTGCATTTGTTTCTTTGGTAATGGAGGTACCTTTGCATTATTTTTGATGCAGATGTTTTAATGTAAAGATTGCATTGTACATACAATGATTTGCATTACTTTAATATAGTAAGTTAATTTAATTAAAAGTAAATTTTTGTACCACACCAATATGTTGTAGTACAAATGGGAACAATTCGCATATTCATAATATTGTGCATTTGAACACAGTCAAGAAAATTATTGTGTTTTATATTAGGTTTAGAGTGCAGTTTCTTAAACTATTAATAATAATACCATATAAAAACACTATAGTGCCAAAAGTATTTACTCACCCTAGGATGGGTGAGTAAATCATTGAATTCAGGTGTTCCAATCAATTCCATGACAACAGATGTATAAAACCAAGCACCTAGGCATGCAGACTGCTTTTATAAATGAGAAAGAAAAGGTCATTCTCAAGCGCTCTTTGAATTCCAGCATGGTAATGTGATAGGATGCCATTGTTACAATAAGTCCAGTCATGAAATTTCCTTGCTACTAAATATTCCACAGCTAACTGTGAGTGGTTGTATAACACAGTGGAAGCGATTGGGAATGACATCAATTCAGCCACAAAGATGTAGGTCACGTAAAAGCACAGAGCGGGAGGCACATAGTGTGCAGAGGTTGCCAACTTTCTGCAGAGTCAATCGCTACAGACCTCCAAACTTCATGTGGCCTTCAGATTAGCTCAGGAACAGTGCATAGAAAGCTTCATGGAATGGGTCTCCATGGCCACGCACCTGCATCCAAACCTTACATCACTAAGCACAATAGAAAGTGTCAGATGCAGTGGTGTAAAGCACACTGCCACTGGATACTAGAGCAGTGGAGGTGTCTTCTCTGGAGTGATGCAAGTCTGGATTAGGTGGTTGGCAGGAGAATGGTAATTGTGTGACTGCTTTGTGCCAAGTGTAAAGTTTGGTGGAGGGAGGATAATGGTGTGGGGTTGTTTTTCAGGAGTTGGGCTGAGCCCCTTAGGTCTAGTGAAAGGCACTCTTAATGCTCCGGCATACCAAGACATTTTGGAAAATTTCCTTTTTTGGCCACAGCAGTGTTTTTTATGGAGTGGAGAGTGACAGGAAAAAGGAGGAGAGACACACTGGAAGACACCCAAGAAAGGGTGACAGGCCAGGACTCGAACCTGGGCCACCCGCACCGCTACGCGGCAATTGTATGTGGTTGCCTGCTCAACCTCTGCCCCACCCTGGTGCCCGTTTTGGTCAGATTCATGCTCCCAACTTTGTGGGAACAGATTGGGGATGGCCCCTTGCAAAGGGTGAGTCAACATCATATTAAACTCTATGGATTAAATATGGGGTGTCACTCAAGTTCATATGTGTGTGAAGGTAGATCAAGACCTTTTGTAATATAGTGTATATAGAAAGCATTGTTTAGCTAGTTAAAAATGAGTTGTAGGCCATAAGAGTGACCTTCCCCATAATTACCAGATTTTGAAACAGAGTCCTTCATTCTCAGCAGAGAGAGCAAGAAAGAAGCATTCAGTACCCTCAAGGTTACATATAAGAAGCACTATCCCAGTGAAGAATGAAACTTCTTCTGATTATTTTAATAAAAGCTGCTTTAGTCCACAATTTGTCCATTTGTGTTTCTGTATTAATTCTTCTGTAGAAATCTGTCTCTGTGTGTGTGGATATCAGCAGAAATCTCTTTAGGGTGAACAAGCACGTTGGGCCAGAATGAAGCTAATGAAATCAGTTAGACAGTCTGGAATTAAAGTGTGCCCGCTGAGCTCATTGGGAAGCTAATTTAATCAGAGGTCCTTGCAAGCAACACTGGGCTCTGGTCAAATCAGCTCTTCTTTGTTTGATAAAGAAGTTGCAGCATAATATAACCATTTTCTGAGAGCCAAGTGAGGACATGTGCTAATCACATGTCAGACAAGCAAACTACTCTTATTAAAGATCTTTAGAACTTTTGTAAAGAAAAAAAATAGTGGATTTATAAAAGGACAAAACACAAAAAAAGTTGTGTTAACTAATCAAGTTGCAAGGTGAAAAGTTTTGCAGACGTCAGCAGCAGGGTTCTTCTTGTCTGCAGGTAAGAGGAGGGCTCTAGAGGAAGGCTTTAGTACGCCTTTTTTAAAATTAATTTACAGTACTTAATGTAGTTAATTAGTTTGAGTGTTTGGGTTTACAGTGTAGCATCTATACAGCTATTACTTTGGTCATCTGTAGGGAATTAACAGAATGTGAAAACTGTTTTTCTTGTTTGGAAGTTTGTTAATCACTATTTGCTCTGGGCAATAAAAACAGTCAGAAATGTGCAAAAAAAGGCAACGACAAACTTTGATTTTGTGCGCCTGTGCCAGCACCTCCCATTATGGAAAACTTGCATTTTTCCTGCACAGAGACGGCGAACCTATTTTCAAATCGTGCTGTTTACAGGGACACAAAACACTGGTGGCATGTAAACAAATGTCAAAAACACAACAGAAGTTCAACATTTTCACTTGAAAATGTTCTCATGTAAAAAGCGTCTAAGAGGACAATAGACTACGTTCGCACCCTGCACATGGAGAGGGATGTTTGTGATGGGGGTTGAAAATGGTGGTCTGTGGGGGTTGGGAGAGCCGTTTGCATGGTGACTTATTCAGTGCAAAGACCGGATTGATTACTAATGACCTGTTAATTCTCTCTTACCTGTACGTTTTTGCATCTAAAAATAACTAAATAAATAACTACGGCAGTGTTAGGTTAGACACTTTTTAACTAGACATGTATCTGTTGTTGCATTTGGTCCTTTTCACAGTGGAGCAGAGTATTAAAATGAATCATGAAATACTAAGAAAGTGGCACACAACTTTGTGTATCAATGCAGAAAGCAAGCATGCATGACTGTGATCGTTGTTGCTATGTTAATTTTTTTGGAAAACCAGCACATAAGTGACATGGGATTATTGCCCGTAGTTATTAGCATGGTGCCAAAGCTTTGGGTCCATCTCTTATACCAGCTTTTCACTGAGTTCTCACCCTAAATGTTTAGAGCCTCACATATTTCTTGCATATTTCTTTAGAGCAGAATGCACATGTTGCCCAATCCTAATGCCCTCTGTCTGATTTGCCCTATTGTATCACATCTAAAATGGACCCTTCACTGACTGGACCCAGCAATGATCAATTCACATTTAAATTTAGATTTTAATTTTTGTTTAAAAAGATTAGCAGTGCGTTAAATACTTGTTTTTATGCTTTCAGGTTCAGAAAAATTAATCAGCAATACCAATTACAATTAGATAGTAAGCAAGACTTTCTGTCTTCTGTTTTGCTTGTTTAGTGTGCACAACCCCTACTTTATTTGCTGCAAGCAAATATCAGTGTCAGTGTTTAACAGAAAGGATCATTGTTATGATTCTGTTATAATTATAGAAACCCAGAGCAAAAACCCCTGTCAACTTTTAAGGTATATTGTTTTCTTGCATGTTAGTTCCTGCAAGACTTTATTCCCATCCATTTTCTTCTGCTTATCCAGTGCTGATCTGTCAATCCCCTGCTCCCCTCTTCCCTCACTCATGAGCAAGATCCCAAGATATTTAAACTTCTCCAATTAGGGCAGCAACTCCACAACAGCACAAATTAGCAGGTCAAAAACAAGTAGGCAATATGAGAGTGTGAGTATCTACTAACAAAATGAATATGCACAAGCACAAGTTTTATGCATGTTTGGGAGGCAGTTGAACTAGAATCAGTATATTTTGATATAATGGTGAACTCCTCTGTTACAAATTGATGAGGGGCTGTGTGGTCTTGCTGAGACAGCCATTCAAGAGAGACAAGTGACGCTCAGGATTCATCCAGAAAGGGGCTGCTTTACTAAAAAATAAGTTTGTCAGGTAAACTTTTCCTGCAAACCTTATTAAATTGCATTTGTATGATTCATTTAAAATGTTGCACTCTGTTTGGAAAACTCCTACAGATACATATGCAATAAGCTCTCAATATAAATTTTACGGCTTTGATCATTCAGTTTGGTTTCTTGGCTCTCAGTCATGAAATAAACTTTAGTGATAATTGAATTTCAATCAAATTCAACCACATGCTTATTTCTTCAGTTGGAGGAAAAAAGTGGTGGAGTGTTCCTCTGTTGTGCTCTAGCAGAACTACACCTATGAAAGATGTTTTTATTCATTGGTTTGTATTTGATTGCTCAGGCCCACTCACATCTCTGTATTGACTAGATAATCCCTGAACATTTACCAAGTAGTTTTAGTTGCACACCAAACACTCATATTCAGAAGATGTAACAAGACAATGATATGGAAAATGTGAAAAGATGGGAGGAGAGACAGAGAAGGAATGGATGGAAGATTTACATTTACATTTGACTTAAGTTTTTGAAGTGTGCATCAAAAGCAGGTATGAGGACAAAGAGAGGGAAAGAAGAATAGCAAGACAGATGGAGAAAGGAAAGAGAAGAAACAGGGAAAGAGAAGGACAAAAAGGCAAAGGAGAGGACATCTGTCATTAGCTGCAGGGTCTGAGTCAATGCCAGCGATGAGGTCAGAGCAGCCTGCTAGATATCAATACTGACAAAGTTACAATGAATTATGCAGGTAGGACTCTGTTTAGGCAGGTTTAAAATTTGAGAGACATTCAGAATGGAACTGAAATAGAAATTTAAACTGATTTCCATGTAGCTTTTATGTTTCTAAAAAAGAAACAAGCAGTCAAAATGATTTTATACTGCAGAAAATAAATATGACAAATGTCATTAACAGAAAATACTGAAGAAGGCTGTATTATTTTACAGATTTTCCACTCTGCAGTTACAAACAGATTCACACCAGTATCACAGACTAACTCTCCATCAAACACATCACACTAATAGAACCTCTCTCTATCACGTGCTCACATACATACAAACATCCTGGTATTATGGTCTATGTTAATGGTGAATTACATGCATCCTGCCACATTTCAGGGAGTATCCTCCGTCTCAGCTGTCCAACAGCAACTTTTAAGCTACCAGGGGAACTTTACATCTAACTGACAAATGCCAAAATTCCACTAAGAAGGGGAGGCTGTTGTGCAGATTTGCAACAAATCTGCTTTTACCTGTGATCATTTTCAATGCCAGTGAAATTTTAATATCTCCCTTTTGTATTTGTATGGCAATTATGTGTTTTGTGGAAGCCATGTCATGAAATGACAGTTCTGCAGTACTGTACCAGACATTAAATGGACACAAAGCTCTTGACTCACATAATTTTGTACTCTGAATACATGATCCCTGATTTGGCTGATTTTTCAACAACTAACAAACATCCTGCATTTAGCCAAAAGGGCAATAACATAAAAAGCAACTGTGCAAGACAAGTGATACTTACTAAGAACACGTGCAACAAGTGCTGCAGAGTTGTGTCTGCACTGCAATGCAACACAACTAATTTAGTCAACTACCTGAAAATATATAAGAAACTGCAGTATGATGAATGTATGAAGGCCAAGAAAAACAATGCAATGGTTGCTAAGATGAATACTCCAACATCAACTGACACAACCACAAAAATGAGCCTATACAGCATATCAACATAGCCAATAGGCTCACAAAAATGCACTAAAATCACTACCAACTACCACGACCAGGTGTCACTATCAATAGACACCAATCGAAAGTTACTTACACAAAATGTAGAGTTAGGGTAGGTTTAGGGTTAGCACCTATTTAGTTCAACAGAATTGAATTTATATAGTGTGAAATCAAACAGTAACCTCAATTTGCTTTATACTGTAAGATAAAGACCATATAATAATTACATAGAAAATCCAACAATCAAAATGACCACCTATGAGCAAGCACTTGGCGACAATGGGAAGGAAAAACACCCTTTTAACAGGAAGACACCTATGGCAGAACCAAGCTTAGGTAGAGGCATTCATCTGCTGCAGTCAGTTAGGGGTGAGGGGAGGGAGACAGGACAAAAGACATGCTGTGGAAAAGAGCCAGAGAGTAATAATAACTAATGATTAAATGCACTGTGGTGTATAAAGAGAGTGAAAAGAGGTGAATGAAAAGAAATACTTAGTGCATTCTTTTTTCATAGAGCATTTAAAAATTTCAACCCTGTCAGCTGCTCTCAGGACTTGCACCAGACTAGTGAAGCATTACGGGGCATTTATGGTTTACAATGTGTTATATCTTCCTGACCTGCAATGCTTCTAAAAGCCAGGTAGGTATTCAGCAGTTAGTAATGCCTGGTGTGACGGGTTAAATTTACAGACTGAACTGACAAATCAGACTTACAAACATGTCCCATGTAACAGATTAAATATACACTGCTCAATAAAATAAAGGGAACACTCAAATAACACATCCTAGATCTGAATGAATGAAATATTCTCATTGAATACTTTGTTCTGTACAAAGTTGAATGTGCTAACAACAAAATCACACAAAAATCATCAATGGAAATCAAATTTATTAACCAATGGAGGCCTGGATTAGGAGTCACACACAAAATTAAAGTGGAAAAACACACTACAGGCTGATCCAACTTTGATGTAATGTCCTTGAAACAAGTCAAAATGAGGCTCAGTATTGTGTGTGGCCTCCACGTGCCTGTTTGACCTCCCTACAACGCCTGGGCATGCTCCTGATGAGGTGGCGGATGGTCTCCTGAGGGATCTCCTCCCAGACCTGGACTAAAGCATCCGCCAACTCCTGGACAGTCTGTGGTGCAACGTGACGTTGGTGGATGGAGCGAGACATGATGTCCCAGATGTGCTCAATCGGATTCAGGTCTGGGGAACAGGGGGGCCAGTCCATAGCTTCAATGCCTTCATCTTGCAGGAACTGCTGACACACTCCAGCCACATGAGGTCTAGTATTGTCCTGCATTAGGAGGAACCCAGGGCCAACCGCACCGGCATATGGTCTCACAAGGGGTATGAGGATCTCATCTCGGTACCTAATGGCAGTCATGCTACCTCTGGCGAGCACATGGAGGGCTGTGCGGCCCTCCAAAGAAATGCCACCCCACACCATTACTGACCCACTGCCACCGGTCATGCTGAAGGATGTTGCAGGCAGCAGATCGCTCTCCACGGCGTCTCCAGACTCTGTCACGTCTGTCACATGTGCTCAGTGTGAACTTGCTTGCTTCTGTGAAGAGCACAGGGCGCCAGTGGCAAATTTGCCAATCCTGGTGTTCTATGGCAAATGCCAAGCTTCCTGCACGGTGTTGGGCTGTGAGCACAACCCCCATCTGTGGACGTCGGGCCCTCATACCATCCTCATGGAGTCGGTTTCTAACCATTTGTGCAGACACATGCACATTTGTGGCCTGCTGGAGGTCATTTTGCAGGGCTCTGGCAGTGCTCCTCCTGTTCCTCCTTGCACAAAGGCGGAGGTAGCGGTCCTGCTGCTGGGTTGTTGCCCTCCTACGGCCTCCTCCACGTCTCCTGGTGTACTGGCCTGTCCCTTGGTAGCACCTCCAGCCTCTGGACACTACGCTGACAGACACAGCAAACCTTCCTGCCACAGCTCACATTGATGTGCCATCCTGGATGAGCTGCACTACCTGAGCCACTTGTGTGGTTTGTAGAGTCCGTCTCATGCTACCACGAGTGTGAAAGCACCACCAACATTCAAAAGTGACCAAAACATCAGCCAGAAAGCATAGGTACTGAGAAGTGGTCTGTGGTCCCCACCTGCAGAACCACTCCTTTATTGAGTGTGTCTTGCTAATTGCCAATAATTTCCACCTGCTGTCTATTCCGTTTGCACAACAGCATGTGAAACTGATTGTCAATCAGTGTTGCTTCCTAAGTGGACAGTTTGATATATATATATATATATATATATATATATATATATATATATATATAGTGTGTGTGTGTGTGTGTGTGTGTGTGTGTGTGGGTGTATATAATGGTCCCACATGAGACTTGAATGCTAGTTCCCTGACTGACAATCCTGTGCTTTATAGTGTGGCTACACTTCCTTCCTCTCTATGCAGACCTTATGTCACCGGTTTTTCATACTAGAAACTCTCCTGTATACTTTCAGCAGTGCTTATAGATTGTACCTGATGGTAGAAACAAGTGATATGGTCTGATTTGGTCACTTAGATTGGAGTACTTGTTGGACAATTTAAAGGCTTAATGCAGTTTCTTCTGCAACGTTGATCTTGATCCCAAACCTTCTATAATAGTCACATAATAAAGCCTGGTTTATAGGTAACTGTGGCTGAAGCATCTTCCAAAAAAGATCATTAGGAGCATTTTCACATAATAAATGATTTTTCAATACGACATTCATCAGATGAAGGTGGAGTCATGTGACTGTCACGTACCTTCTTTCCTTATGTTTAACTAAAAACATTTAGGTAATGTTAGGGGAAAACCCCCAGTGATGAACTAGTGATCTGCTCAGAGTATTCTCCGCCTCTATTGTGGCAGTGTAGTGAGGTAGAAAGTAAATTAACTGGTTCTTATACAGTGCTTTTCTATTCTATTTGAGCACTCAAACACTTTTATACAACATGTTTCATTCACCTATTCATACTAGAACTTATTTTGGCATGCAGACTGGAGCAGCCAGGGATCGAATCATCAACCTTCTGATTAGTAGATGACCTCCTCTACCAACCAGGTAAGAGAAGTGTTTGGAGTGTTGGTATGAGATGGATGAGCGACTTATTGATGGTCTGCCATGGCAGGATTTTGGATGGCAGGTTTAATAAATGCATGGTACTGTCAGCTTGGAGATTTGGCTGTTTGTTTGTTTTTTGGTTTGTTTATTTTTTGAATGAGTGGTTAAAAGGCATAAACATTCTGCTACTATTTTCAAAAAAAGCATTTTCTGGTTTAACTTGACACAGAGTGATCCATCAATGTTTTAAACCATATTTTACGTAAAGATAACACTCCTTCTCAAACTGCCTTAGGCTCCTTCTCTGATGTCAGAGAGAAAGAACAGACGGGGAACAAAGAGACCGCTCAAAAGATTGTGTAGTAGGATAGGTGTTTGCAGACAGAGACATAGACAAGAAGAAGCACATTGGTATTCAAGACTGGCTTCAGCTCACCCATCCATCCCTGTCTCATATTCTTTACATCACATTTGCCCTTCAGCACAATATGTCACACACAGCTGGTGGAAACTACATGTGTGCTCACAGGGTAGCTGGCACAGTCCATCACATGACATGCCTTTGAGACCAATTACATGCCACCTTGCTGAGCGGAAGAAAGAACAAGCCTTTTTTAATTGCTACATGGAAGAATCAGATGTTTCATTTTTATTTTATCATGTAGTTATGTGTATCATTAGAACTTTTGGTCATAAGTTCAATGCATTATTGATGGATTGCAAGATAAAAAAGAAATTGGTCATAAACTGTGTCATATAATTACTACTCAAAGTTTTAGGAGGACTTCCACATTACTCTGATTCTCTATACTGGGTAGATTGCCTCAACCTCTGACTTCTTTAAGCTGAACAGCAAGATACTAAAATGACTTGTAATTAATGTAATTTGAGCATTTTTTTTATAAAGCTGACAATGACAAAAACAAGAAGAAGCAAAAATATGTTAAAGATGCCAGTTTAAAAGGTTCAGAAATTGATACAGATCACTGCACTAACAACTAAATGAATTAAATTGAATGAATGAATTATTTGGTTATGTGCAGGGAAAAAAAGAATATGTGCTATGTTTTGCAAACATACAATCATGTAAAAAAGAAAAATTTCACAGGACTCTCTGCAGTCCATAAAAATTAAGAGGGAAAGTGTGTATTTTTTCTGTTTCCTGAAGGGTTTATGTTTTGCTTTTGTAACTGCTTAGGTAAAAGTTTGAGTGGCATTTAGTATTTTAATGTGTCACAGAATGAGAACAGTTTCATCCGTTCACGCGCACATGCGCACACACATTTACTCCGAGTACTGTGAGAATCTGACACAGAGAATGAAAATGAACGTTATAGCACTCCTAAGGCTCCCATCTTGAACTCGTTCATTTTACTTGACCTTTGATGACGCTGAAACATTATGTGTGATGTTTATGAGCTGGTCATGCTTAATAGAACAGACAAAAAAAAGCAATTTGGAATGAAATTCAATTTTTTTAATAAATAGGTGCCTCAAGGTGCTTTATATTTTAAGATAAAGACCATAGAATGATTACAGAGAAAACTAAACAATTAAAATGACCCCCTATGAGCAAGCAGTTGGCAGCACTGCGAAGGAAAAACTCCCTTTTAACAGGAAGAAACCTCTGGCAGAACCAGGCTCAGGGAGGGGCGGCATCTGCCGTGACCGGTTGGGGGTGAGGGGAGGGAGACAGGAAAAAAGACAAGCTGTAGAAGAGAGCCATAGATTAATAACTAATGATTGGTTTATAAATACAGAGACAGTTATAAAAGAGGTGAAAAAAGTGAAAAAGCTCAGTGCATCACGGGAGTTGATTGCAGCATAACTAAGGAAGCGTTCAGGGTCACGTGATCCAGCCCTAAATATAGGCTTGAGCAAAAAGGTACGTTTTAGGCCTAATTTTAATAGTAGAGAGGTTGGCTGTCCCCATTGCTCCTTGTTATCGACCTCATACAGGTGTCACATATTTGTTATTGTGGCCCTCACACCTGAGACCCGTACACATTTAACTTAGAGAACAATAGAATATAAAATGATTGCACAGTATTATCATGTCACAAGTTTGTACAAAACCCCCAAACCATTATTATTAGTATTATTATTATTGTTAAGTTATTTTTTGAGAAAGAAAAGTTAACACAATGAAAGAGCACTATGATCTTTTCCAATTGATCTGAACTCTTTGGGCCCCTCTTTGGGTGACTGTGGCTCAGGAGTCAGAGCAGGTCATCTACTATCTGCATGCCAAAGTATCCTTCGGCAAGATATTGAACCCCGAGTTGCTCCCAATGTATTCATCGGACTGTGTATGTGTGTGCAAATGTTTGAGAGAGAGCACTTAGATGTAGAATCTATGTGTGTGTGAATGGGTGAATGCAAATGTGGTGTATAAAGTGCTTTGAGTGCTCCATTTTTATAAGAAGCAGTCCATTTATCATTTACTATAATGTTGGCATAAAACTTTCATGGGCACGATGAAAAGCTACATGCATAGGAACATATTATGTACCTATGAATATAGGGATCAGTGTAAAAAAAGAATGATTATGAGGCTCCAAGCTGAACAAAATTACCTGACTTTTTGGAGAACAGGAATAGAAAATAATTTTACAGGGCAATGGAAAAAGAGAAGAAAAGGAATAGAGTAAGTGAAGTGTGGCACTTGGCAGGAAACATAGTTTCTATGATCTTATGATCCTTAAAATTACATCTGAAGGGATAAACATGGTAGCCCAGGGCTGTTTGATGTTAATTCAAGCTTTACATGAGCATATAACAGCAGAATTTGGACATTAACCATGGGTGCGCTTCCTTCCAGAATACATCATAAAACAACTCAAGCGGGGAGGAGTATGCTGGATGATGGGCATTATAAGATAATCTTCTAATAGAGACTGAGATAAGGATAAAGCTGTGCAGGGCTGAGGGAGAGCCCTGTGTAGTGGGGAAGAGGACATCTCTGAATATTGACCTTTAAATGTGTCACAACTACACTCTACACATGACTACAGTGGATTAAATTTGGTTCAAAAGTGAAAGTTGAGTAGACATCTAGATCACAGCAAAAGGTTGTTCTAAAAATGCAAATGTGTGTTTGGGTTTCCTAATGGAACATTTGATTGGCTGTGAAATAGTTGTGACCAGACAGCCACACAACATCCACTTCGCCCAACATTTTGTTGTGACTGACCAAACAACATGCCACTTTGTATCCAGATAAGTAATTTCGGAGGCTGTTGCCTTTGTCTCATACAGTATTATGGCCACAAACCCATGATATGGTCAAAGAATGGGAGGGAAATGGGGAGAGGGATGATCTGACCAGGTAAAAATGAGGTCTTTTGGCTAATCAATAATAAAACAAAACAGCTATGCTTTTTTAATGAATCATTAATGTGTCTGAATTGTATGAGTTTTATTCAATAATCTGGTTCAAAATGCAACAAAAACAATGTAAAACCAGAATTTCTCACAAATAGATTTTTACCTGGCCCAGTCACTCAGGTGTATTAAATTGATTAACGTCTTAGTGATGATAGACCAAAGTCTATCTGCACAAATGACCCACTAGATTGGCAGCTGATTAGATTGCAGTGTTATTTATTTGTCAAGAAGTACTTGGCAATTAAAATATAGATGAGTTATGAGCACAAATAGAAACTAAATTAGAAACAACTCCTTAATGCATGTAAAAATAGTCAGCAATTAAAGACCGGGTTGCAAAGTATGACAAATTGAGACTCATCACAGCCTCATCATTCAAACCTCATTTTCAATGAACTTGTCATGATAAAGAAGTAAAAAGATGTATAGAATGGATGGATGGCTTAAATTGTGATTAGCTGGTACACTGAGCCATGTAATTCTGTGCTGCTGCAGAAACACAAACTGGACACAGACCCACAAACATGCCAAATACTAATAAATACACCAGGTAAAAGCGGAGCACTCTCTTGACTTTAATCACATTATACAACCAAGGTGGTCTACAGAAATCACAGTGTCTAAGTCTACTGTGTGTGTGCGTGTGTGTGTGTGTGTGTGTGTGTGTGTGTTTATGCCCTGCAGCTGACCCTGTACAGCAGGATTATGTTGGATGTTAAGCTTTTACTTTCCTCCTCATGGGTTACAGTCAGGACATGACTTCACAGTCAACCCTTCGTGCAAACAGTTTATGTGTGTATACCCAGACACAGAGCGAGTAATTTAGTAGGTTTATCATTCACCCATTAGCAGCTGAACAGCATCGTGTGTCCAATTTTTAATATTTTGACCCATGCTATTAAAGGAATAGTTTAACATCCATCCATCCTCTTCCGCTTATCCTTTTCAGGGTTGCAGGGGGGCTGGAGCCTATCCCAGCTGTCATAGGGTGAGAGGCAGGGTACACCCCGTACAGGTCGCCAGACTTTCACATAGCTAACACAGACAGACAGACAGCTATTCACCCCGATGGCCAATTTAGAATCTCCACTTATCCTAACCCCACTAACTGCATGTCTTTGGACAGTGGGAGGAAACAATATCCAAATTCTAATATAACTCTACTGTAGGCCCACTACCCACAGGAGGTGTTGTAGGGGTTGGGTGCAGTGTGTGTCGGCCAAGGACAGAGGCCCTGGTGGACTGATCCCTAATGTCACCTGTTTAGTAGGGAAGGAGCCTGAGCTAGTGTGTGAGGTTGAATGATACCGGCTAGACATAGTTGGGCTCACCTTAATGCATGGTCTGGGCCCTGGAACCAGTCTTCTGGAGAGGGGCTGGACTCTATTCCAGTCTGGAGTTGCCCTTGCTGAAAGGCGAGCTGGGGTGGGTATTCTTGTATACCCCGGGCTTACTGCCTGTATGCTGGAGTTTTCACTGGTGGATGAGAGGGTTGCTTCCCTGTGCTTTTGTTCCAGGGAATGGGTCCTTACTGTTGTCATCGTCCTACTCGGGGACTTCAACACTCACATGGACAGTGCCAATGAGACTTGGAAGGGGCAAGATTGGGAGGAATGGCCTGCATGACCTGAGCCAGAATGGTTCTTTGTTATTGGACTTCTGTGCAAACCACATTCAATTCAATTCAATTCAATTTTATGTATATAGCGCCAAATCAAAACAAACAGTCACCTCAAGGTGCTTTTATTTTGTAAGCGGTGCTCTACTCACACGATATAAAGTGCGGCGCTGCTGACTTTAACTGAGGATATAGTCGGGCAGAGGTAAGGAATACTTGACAGACCTTCCTTATCCCACTGACACGTCTTCTGTAGTGGAAGCAGAGTCTTGGGATGAGGGGGATGACTCGCCCATCACTGTGGGTGAGTTCACTGAGGTGGTTAAACAACTCCTTCGTGGCAGGGCACGTAGGGAGTATGAGATTCGCCCTGAGTTACTGAAGGCTCTAGATGTTGTAGGGCTGTCTTGGTTGACATACAATGTCGCATGGAGATCTGGGGCGGTGCCACTGGATTGGCAGACTGGGGTTGTGGTCCCCATCTTTAAGGAGGGTGTGGTCCAACTTTTGGAAATAAGTCGGACTCGTTCCCTATGGCTGTGGAACTCCGCCAGGGCTGCCCTTTTATACTGATTTCTAGGCTTCTGCCTTGGTGGCCTCAGAATCTCATCACTGCTTTTTGCAGATGATGCAGTCCTGCTGGCTTCATCAGGTGGTGGAATGGTTCGTAGTCGAGTGTGAAGCGGCTAGCATGAGAATTAGTACCATTAAGTCTGACGCCATGGTCCTCAGCCAGAAAAGGGTGGAGTCCCCACTCCAGGATAAGTTTCAGCCTTAGGGGGAGGGGTTTAGTATCTCAGGATCTTGTTCACAAATGACAGGAAAGATTCTATCTTTTGACTGGCCTGTGAACGCCTCAGTGTCCCCCGGATGAGCTCGAGGAGGTGGCTGGGGCGAGGGAGGTCTGGGCTTCTCTGCTTCGGCTGCTGCCCCTGCGACCTGGCCCCAGATAAGCCGAAGAAAATGGCTGGCTGGATGGATGGATGGAAAGCCTGCAACAAACTAAGTATAATTACATAAATTTAAATATGGGACTACACAGTGTGTATAACTAAGTTCAAGTACTTCAAGGTAAAAATCCTACATTTGCTTGTTGCAACAATCGATCCCCTGTAAGCAAGCACTAGGTGATGGTAGGAAGGAAAAACGCATTTTTAACAGGAAGAAGCCTCAGGGTGTCTGCCATGAATGTTGCGGTGAGGGAAAAGAAAAGGGTCATCCAGCCCTAACTTAAGCTTTATAAAAAAAGGAAAGTTTCAAGTCTCGTCTTTAAACTAGAGAGTTTCTGTGTTCTGAATACAAACTAGGAGCTGGTTCCACAAGAGAGGGGCCAGACAGCTTTTGCAACAATTTGACAAATGAGGTCTGCTTAACAGGCTCTAAATAGCTTAATTACTAGCTATTAATGTTGCAGTCAAATTAATGTAGTGCTATTAATCTGCCATAATACTACTTGTGAGCCACAAACTGTGCTGGCATATGTTCACCTTTGCAAATGCAATGGATAATGAGAGCAAGAAAGAGGGAGTTTATTTCCAACTGTTCAGCCTATATCAGTGAGAGAGTACCCAACCCTTGTGTACATCATAAACATATGACAAAGAATGAGCTAGCTTACTATAATCCATAATTAGCTCACGTAACTTGATGATATCTGTTGAACAGGTAAACCAGTATTAACTTATAACATCATTCTATATAAAATCAGTTAAATCTGAAAAAAAGACCCGCTCAGAATAAGCTGATTTTTCTCAGTAGGATGAGTGTAGCATATTCAGTGAATATATATAAATAGATAGACAGCTCCATGACAGCTGGGATAGCCCTCCATGACCCAGAGCTCGAAAAACGATTAAGAAAATAAATGGATGGGTATTCAGTGAAGCTGTGCAAATTTCTGCCCTCATACTATGAAAACTTACAGGCCCTCTAAGTACAAAGTGGCTGAAATTTGGGTCTTTATTCTGTCCAGCATTATTCAGTCCTAATGTGTTATGTTGCAACCAAATCAATTTTAAACCCACTCCAAATGTCACAACCTAGGAAAAAAAATCAGATAGAAGGAATCATGGTACTCACTGATATTCTAATGACATTATAATCTTTATGTAGGTATTTATTGCTGTATTAAACTTCTTCATAGGTTTTTAAAGCAGCAGCAGACTAATGACATATATAAGCTAACTTAAGAGTTTTGGCTTTTAAAACAAACATTCAAGCAAGCAAACAAAAACTCTGCTGCTCAAGCCCAGCTGGGACAAGGCAGCCAGGCTTGTAATACATTGGAATAAATGTTGTGACACAATTTGTATGTTTTCCCCGGCTATCTTTGCTTGTGAGACTTTTACAACAGCCAACTTTGAACCCTTCTCACACTGAGATGGACTACTGTTTTGGACCCATCTTTTGTATAATATAGTTCATGCCTCACTCAATGTGCGTCCAACTTAAGATGCAAGAATGATGGCCAAGACACAAGCTGTAATATTCCAAAATTTTCTTTTAAAAGATACCAGAGGAAGAGCCATGGTAACACTAGTCAGCTCTGTGATAAACTCTCTGAAGAGTCAATTTTAGAATCAAAACCCCCTGGGCCACATAACCAGCCAAGTAAATAACTAGAGAGAGCACACATAGAGAATAAGTGTGTATGTAAAGTGTGGTTTGTGTATATCATATTCTTGCCAAGTTGTGGATTTGGTTTGCGTGCCTGGGAAGGAACATGTCTCATAACAAAAGCACAGAGAGAGGGCCAGAATGCGAATGGGTGTATTTGGTAGTTTACAATTCTTACTTTTTTTTTTTCTCCTTCGTCTCATTCTAGCGTGCTGACTTACATCAGCTGGACAAGACTAAGGTTTCCCCTGCAAGTGTAGGATGAACTCACGGACAGATACCAGCCACATTGTGCAACGACGGTGAGTCAGAGCACTCAGGTGGAGGACAAACAGTCATGTATTCAGAGTCCATTTTAAAAACAGACTTAGAGGGCAGCTCTCCCGAGACAAATGCCTACACACACAGGGGTGCGAGTGCACACACACACACACACATACAGGGGCACGTGCGCACACACACACGCACACACACAGGGGCGTGTGCACACACACACACACACACGCACATGCCTTTGTGAAGGACTTAACACAGGCACAGCACTAACCCTCAGCCTCCACTAATGCTATTTGGAGCCAAGCAGTAGAGGTAATGGGTGAGAAAAATGCTCACACATGAACCTGACCTCCCTGTTTGAGCCTGCCTCTCTCTGTCCCCTTCGCTCTTTTTCTCTGTACACGACAAACAAAGAGATGCTCGGTCAGACCTGCTGTCACCCTGCTCCGTCACTGAAAAAGCAACACATACACCTTGACCCATTAAATGACTGAACAGCTTGAAGAAAGTGCAGAATAACATGAACTGCTGAATGTGAACGCCCCACAGACCCAGCAGTTAATTTTCTGTCTTTTGGGGCAAGTTATTCAAAGCTAGCCTGCAGTATATGAATACACTCCAAATGGAGTGCATCAATGTGACAGCCAAGGAGTACTTTTACAGGTCAGAATTGAATTTGATTTGAGTAATTTGTATGAGTCACTATTAACAAGCTATTCCAGTATAACTCTCCTGGAGTCTGTGTCTATAGATTTTTTAAGAAGCTGTGCAGCATTCATTTTTCTTGATTGAATTCACTTTGACAGTTTCATTATTAAGATTGCCTATTTCATACTATCTAGCTTATATTTAAATGTGTATTGCATATCTGTCACTTTTTCATTGTTCTTCCTGAGGTTTCTTTAAGGGGTAGTTTTTCTTTATTCAACTAAAATTTCTAAGAACACAGGGTGGTACAGCCTGCAAATTCCCTTGAGACAAATTTGCGAGAAAGCACTGCCCAACCAGAAGGTCCTCAGTTTTCCTAAATCTACTTCCTCTACTACTGTGAAAAGGGAGCAGGTGCTTTTGGCTGCCTAATGGGTAGCTCCACATGTTTTGATTTGGCAGTTTTGCCTGTTCACGTGTATAATCACATGCACCAAGGTGTGAAAGAAGGCATGGGTCACCACAATTAGTGGTTTGGATAAAACCTACGTGGGACTTTGCCCACCATTTTGTTTAGAACTGCAGAAGACATTTCACCTGAGAGGTGAAATGTCTTCAAGAAACTTAAAGAAGTCTAGTCACCATTTTTTAAGCTCCAGAGACGTCAATGGCATAGTTGCAGTTTCTTCTCTGTTTCAGGCTTTGTGCATGCTCACATATAAAGGCATGTTTCATGGATCATGTGACTCTTCTTCCACACAAAACAATCCCTATGAGTGACACCTATCAGAGACATTATCAGATAATGATAGTGATGAGGATGATTCAACATCTATTAAGAACATAAAAATATAACACAAAAATCCAACACTTTTGCAAATAAGAAAAAAGATTAATGCTGCAGTAGAGTGTTAATCAGTTGATTTATTGCACAGATTGGTAAAATAAGCATTTAATTCAAGTTAATTATTTTATCACTGCGTACCCTCTCAGGGCGGTTGTTTATTTCTAAAGTGATGGCTCTACGTTAGAGCTCTGAAACTTTAAACTGGCTCCATTTAACCATTAAAGGTTAATGTCTCAAAGGAGATCTGGAAATCACTTTAGTTTGTCGCAGATCAAAGTGAAATTAATTTTATTGACTGAACAGGTATTCTTCGTGTGTGCTCTGTGTTCTAATACCTGCAATTACAGCAGTGTAAAAGAGACTCAGCCAGCAGATTCTACCAAATTAATATCTGGACATTCCTCTAACAATGCAACACAGTCATGATGTTAGTAAAGCCTGGCTTAACCACTTGTATATATAAAACATATTCCCCCAGCCAGCAGAGAATCTAGATTGCACTTAAAACATGTTGTAAATAAAAGAATCAGTGGAAACATAGCACTTCCAGCCAATTTTAAGCCAAACTTTAAACCAGACATAACCTGCTCCTGATCAGGTTATGTGTTCAGCATAAGTTACCACAGTGACTTAACCAAGAGAACAAAGAGTCACTTTTATGACACTGAAAACTTTGACTTTCAGATCAAACACAGCTTCCCATCAGGCTAAATTTTAATGCATGCATTTGAAAAAATTCTGAATCAGAATAAATAAAGCAGCCAAACCCTAACCCCTCATGCAGCCATTCTATCTTCTCGCCCTGCAGGACATGAAGTTTACTCCATATATTATTGATTGCCCTCCAAACATCCAATCCTTTTGTCTGTCACGCACAAAAAAAAAAAAAAAATCGAACTAATCATATAAAACACTACATTCCTGTGTATAGTTGAGTTTGATTTGTGGCTCTATAAGATATGTATGCTGCCTTTGTTTACATGCCATCATCTTCTGCAGCAACCAGCAACCCTGAAAAACACTGTGCTAAATTATCAACAAATGCCAGCAAATGTCTCAGATGGGCTGTATCACATAGCAGATAATTCTATTAAAAATGCTACAAAGGTACACAAAACCTTTAAACATGGTCAGGGTCAATTCAGTGACGAAATTAGTGGAGGTGAGGCCTAGCAGAATGCTATGGTGTCAGTCAAAGTGACCATACCCCTAAATGTAAGCCTCAACACAAGGATGAAATGGCGAGTCTAAAAAAAATGTAGCAGACTGTAAATGTGATTTTTAATGCTATCACATTGAACATTTTAACATGAGAGTCTGTGGGGAATAGCTCACTTTTGGAGCCAGCTTTGAATGGCTACTCCAAAAACTTCTATTTCTGACTCTTGCCCTTTGCCTTTGGCGGTAATATCAGCTGTCAATGAGCTTTTGCCCACCAGCATCTGCACTTCTGCTCTGGCTTTATTTTTCGAATGAAGTATAAGGAAATGTTGAAGGTGGAACAAAAGCTAACAAAAGCTACTGCTAAGGTTAATTCAAATACAGCATAATTGGTAATCATTGGTTTCAAAACAGTCTGTACTCTTTAAATATAATGCGAATAATTTTGTGTCACAAGGTAAGATTGGATTTCTTATTCACAGTTTTTCTTTGATTGTTTTACTATAATTTCAATGCTTTATTATTAGATAGTCGACATTTGATTGATTTTGTGATTGTGTCAGCATAACAGAAAAAGAAAATATTACTTCATCACTTTTTCTGGAAGTAGTTTAAATGCAGGCAGACAACCTTAGATGCTACCTTGAAGTACACCACATCAGATTTTGGCAGATGACAGTTAAATGTAATATATTTATAGATAACATATAAATAATAATGCAGGGCTTTGTTAGAGATAATCAGGTACTAAAGATATTTATGTAATGGATTGTGATACACAGCTCAAAAGTAATTTAAATGGGACTTTTCCATATTTATAGTCTCACAATGTTCAGGTGCAACAACTGGAGCTGCCTAAAGAATAATATGATATTATTTTCTAAACTGTGTTTCATGCAAGATTCTAGTGCAAAGAATGCAGAGATAAAAATTAACTTACAAGGTTCCAGTCAATAAAAATCCCTGAAACTAGATCTACCTGCCGTATCCATTCTGTGTTGTACAAAGCTGTTTTTGTACAAGCTGTCCCTGCCCCATCTTATTTCAGCCTTAAATCTGAATTTTATCTGCTTACTTGTCCAGCAACCTTTCCAACGTTATCTTTCAGTGAACACCAGTGTAACCACTATAACCACTGCTAATATGTCAACCCCAGCCTTACAACTAGGGCCTACAACAGACCAATACAACCTTATAAAAGCACATTCATACACACCTTGACCTACTGACATTTATACCCACATATATGTACCGACGTACAGACATGACCTCAGCAGAGTGACTTGGCCCAGCAGACTGGCAATCAGCCACAAACCTACTGTCTGCCCTTTCTTTCGTCCTCATGGAACCTGATTGATCCTTCCACTGTATTTCATTTCTGCAGATATACACCAAAGACTTGCTTGTAGGCTCAAGCTTTCATGTGCAACTTCTTTGTAATAGCCTCTACATGATTTAAAGACACATGGAGTGAACAATTTGGGACATTTGTTGGACATCAAAAATGAAATATTTTTGCACAGTTTTTGAGAACTTGGACTTGGAAATACAAGCAGTATATGATGATTTGCCAAAACCTATATATTGATTGAAAACAATAACAGACAAGATATAAAATTTTGAAACTGAGAAACTGTAAATACCTTTCTCTTTAAAAAAATAACAAAAAAAAAATTCAAACTGATGCTAGCAACACACACACAGTACCAGTCAAAATCTTGGACAAAAAAAAAAATCTATCTATCTATCTATCTATCTATCTATCTATCTATCTATCTATCTATCTATCTATATATATATATATATATATATATATATATATATATATATATATATATATATATATATATATATATATATATATATATATACCAAGACAACAGACGCTCTGACCAAGTCAAAGAGGAAGACAGCAACTATAAATACACAGAGGGGAGGTTGTGGAAAAGACACTACACCTGGGAATATAGTTGCAAATGATCTGGAAAAGTAGGCAGGGAAGGTAAAATTGAATACCAAACTCATGAGACAAAGATTTACCAGAATAAAACAGGAAATAACTAAAGAGGGGAATATCACAAACTGAGACTTAACTTGACATGGGAAACAGTGGGGTGGCAGGATAAACTGAAAGGAGGAATAACAGTAAGTGGAACAAAAGCACAAAGCAGAGCACAAAGAAACAACCTGAAGATAACTCATCAACAGCAATTACAGTAGAAGTCCAAAACTCAAAACTCTGGGTCACTGATCCACGGATCATGACAGGTTTTTGAGCTGTACACTATAAACAAGTTGGACAGTCTTACCCCTATTTAGTCCAGGGGATATAGTGTCCTGATTTCAGTGGCCAGACCACAGGGCAGTTTTCTACATCACTTCAGTCAATTTTTAAATGAACTCGAGCCCAGGAAAGGTAGATGCACTGGTGATAGAAGTACTCCTGAGCCCAGGCAGTGACTTCTACAATTTCCACTACAGTGTCATGTCTGAATTTAATACAGTCAGATAGTGGTGAAACCCTCCTCATGCTTTATTCAAAGCAAATTCACATTCTGCCCATATTCCAAGAGCGTGTAAAAAAAATATATATATATATATATATATATATATATATATATATATATATATATATATATATGTATATATATATATATACATATGGGTTACCTGCAGTTCAGACCTGTCACCTGTTGGTCTCCTTAGTTCCAAAATTCTTATAAGTTGTTACACACACAACCTGTGCGAAGGCCTGTGCGAAGACCCTATTGTATCTGCTTTTGTATATCCAGGGAAATGAATTGCTTCATTGAGGGCCTAAACATGCTCCAGATCATCCAGACCAGTAGCCCATCAAAAGTTATGCAAGGTTTTATAAAACATCAAATAGTGTTACCACAGCAACACTTTGATTTTGGTAATATGGTATTATTTTCCTACCTGGTGCTGCTTGCATCTCTATGAGACCTCCAATTGCAATGAGAGCCTCTAAAATCCTGATGTGATGCTCTGGATTCACATCCGAACTGTAAACAAAACACCAAAGTGAACATAAATTGTAGTAAAGGACACCTCTGAACTACATGCACAGATTTTTTTCCATACTTAATTAAAACATTTTCTAGTGTTTATGAAACAGGACATTGAAGTGAGTGTGAACCAAAATAACCTACAAGAATAAGTTATATGACACAGTGGAATGAGACACAGTAGCCTACATCAGGCTTTGGAGCCTCAGACAAAACTACAAGGAACATTTATTTATTTATTTAGGTCTTGGACCCAGAACACTGTGGTAAGGCTCAAACAAGAGAAGATGTGTGATTGTTTAACAATCTAGACTTAATCAAAGATTCCACACACATGAAAAGAACTATTATGGCATCTGGTACAAATGGCTTGGCACACTGTGAAATACCACCTCACTCTTTATCTGCCCGTTGTTTGTGTCAGAAGTAAATTGCCTGACCATTTCTGACTCACTGACTGTCCTTCCCAAATCCACTACCCAAATCTCCACAGCACACAATGCCAGGAGCAGAAATTCCTTGGTAATGGAAAAACACTCACAGGCGAGGTTATACAGGTCACGAATAAAGAAAACAATTCCGGAAGCCTTGTCAAATACCATTCTCCCAGCTCTTTAACTCCAATGTTGATCCAAACGTCACACTCTTAGGAAGAGTATATTTTTTTCTTAAAAATATCAACTCTTTTAGCTGGATCAAAATAAACTTGTCCAGTTTTTATTTGAGTTTTATTTTGGAAATTATCAGCATATTTCTGTTCATGGAACTTATAATTATACTTATTGCCCAGCACACATGCAGAAGGTT
Organism: Pterophyllum scalare; assembly: GCA_024447675.2. Taxonomy (NCBI): domain Eukaryota; kingdom Metazoa; phylum Chordata; class Actinopteri; order Cichliformes; family Cichlidae; genus Pterophyllum; species Pterophyllum scalare. The sequence goes on along the minus strand of JAMQGT020012698.1, from coordinate 68,464 downwards.
TGTTTAGTTATTCAGCTGGCAGATTTACAAATGTTGAATGAGCTGGGAACACCCTCTCCACCCACATACTGTGGGATCTTTCCTAGAGAAACAACTATGGTTTTAAATAGTAATAGTTTTATACAACAACAGCAAAGTGAAAATAATCATCCAAATGATGTATCGCAGCTGCATGGAGATGTTCCTGGCCCTATGTGATTTTCATATTTTGATTTAAACAATTCTTGTTATATTACAAATCATGGCAGCACTAGCAACACTGCTTCACAGTCCTAACAACTGCTTACCAGCATCAAAAGTATAGCAACAATATAGCAAAAAGTCAAGTCATGAAAATATGTCAGGTTTGTTTGAGTTACAGAACACATAGAGTACTCCAAGTCTAAGCTGGACATGGAATTGTCCTGGTTGAATAATCAACATAGACAATGAATACATGAAAATTGTTCCTTTAAAATGTCACTGTATTTGTTTTTGTTATGATGATAACAATTTAGAAACTAAAGGTTTGCTCCAATTTAACGTTACTTTTAGATTTACATTCCCCCCCCCCAAAAAAGTGTGTTTTGCTTTTCTTGACATAGGCTTCACAGGGTAAGAAAAACAACATCGCTTCCCTGTTCTTCAGAGGCTGTCATGTGATGAAATTAGTAAGAATATATAAAACGGTATTGAAAAAAATACACTAATGTAAGAAAAAAAACAGGCACATGGCAAAATGTTGTTTCCTCCATCAACTGCACATGGATATTTCCAAGAGGAATGTGTTGAAGGTGATGATGATTCTTTTTTCTGTACCTAAGAGGAGAGTTCTTGAATATGACATCAGTGAAGGACTGTCCTAGCAGCCGGGGGTAGACCTGACTTTGCTGGCTGATTCGATCCAGGTGTCTGCTGAGGTGGACCAGGAGCTGGTGGTTGGCTTGAGGGATACTGGGAGACTCAAGGATCCTTTTCAGCCTGTCTCCACACTCCTCCACACTCTGACTTTCTAAAAACAAACACAAAACCAGAATTCTTTTGACCATTAAACTAGGTGAAACAATAGTTTATCAAATGTTCTTTTTTAGCTTTTGCAAGTCTGCCATTTTGGCATTACACAATGCACAGTACTTGCACAGTATTTCAACATTAAAACCTATACTGAAGAGTCAGGTTTTGCCTTTTTTATAAATACTGTCTATATAGTGTTTTTCTAGTTTTATAGACCACTGAAAATATCTCAAATTACAATTCATATTCACCCACAATGTCAAAGAAATGCTACAGGGCACAAACAGCCATTTAAAGAGTTTGTCTGGGACAATTTTGGGCTTTGCCCCAAACCCTGCAACATGCTGACTGAAGGAGTGAGGGATCAAACCACTGACCTTTTGGTAAGTGGATCATCTTCTCTTTCTGAGCCTTATAATTGCTAACCTTTGATCAGTTTGACTGTTTCAGTTTCCCTTCTTATACTTAGGTAATGACAGTGAATATGCATTTGGCTCTGAGCAACCAAATGAATAATAAAAATAAATAAATACCAACCTAAATGCAGCCAACACAGTGTATGGATTCACTGCATAAAGAAACAGACAATGTTCTGCTAAGATGCTTATTTACCAGGATTGCTGAATTAATTACTAATAGAATGTTACCTAATCTGTATGTTAGTCATAATTCAAGACAAAGTCAATCTGACTAAATGACCATGTCAATACTGACATACTCTCATAATGCAGACAGGGTAAATTAACTGAATTCTTGAATATAGTAACTAATAGAATGCTTAGATGGAACCTTTAGGAAGAATTTCTGACCATTTGCCTACAAACTGTGTGAATATTTGTGTGAAAAGTTGCTGTGATTAAGGCATGGATGACACCAAGAAATCTCTTTTGAGAAGAGCAGACTTTGTCAGTAACAGGATTTTATATACTTTTATTTGTAGGGAAGGTGCCTACAAATTAGACTACAGCCTACGCTTCCAGTCTAATCTCCTTAATTGGAACACCTGACACCAAGAAGCTTTTGGTAAAGGTGGTTTCAGTTGGAAACAGGTATATCTAGAATTACAGGTGACGTAAATAACATTGTTATTTACATTTTCTGCATTGTCAGATTGGATATGTCCATGCGTAATGGCCAAAGACTCATCAGATGTCTTGATCACACAATGGATTTTGAAGCATTAACAAGATCAGTCCTTACCTTTGGATATCTATGTCAACAAATGGCAAATTTCATCGCTATTTGAAGAAAATAAGAACAACCCCAGGTTTCTTTTCAGCACTGTGGCCAGGCTAACAAAGAGTCAGAGTATTCCCTTAACTTGTACTGAAAACAACTGAACATGAAGATATGTCTTCATTCATAACCATCACAAAGAAATATCTTCATGTTCAGTTGTTTTCAGTACTGCCGGTATTTGTTTAGCCTTATGTGCATTGAAGGACATATCCTAGTCAAAAATGACTCCAGAATTCCTCACAATGTTACTGGAGGCCACGGTAATGCCATCCAGACCAAGTATCTGGTTAGACACCATGTTTCTGTGTGTATGGCCAATTACAATAACTTCAGTTTTTCTGAACTTAGAAGCAGGAAATTGGAGGTCATGCAGGCCTTTATATCTTTATGTCCTGAAGTTAACTAATTGGTGCGTGTCATCTGGCTTCATAGACAGATAAAGCCGAGTATCATCTGCATAACAATGAAAATGTATGCAATGCTTTCCAATAATACTGCCTAAGGGAAGCATGAATAGTGTAACTAGAATTGGTCCTAGTGCAGGAACCCATACCTTAGCATATGAAGAAGACTCAAAGAACAAATTGGAGTGTATTAGATAGATATTATTCAAACCACTGCAGCATCCATCCATCCATTTTCTTCCACTTATCCAGGGCCGGGTCGCGGGGGCAGCAGATGAAACAGAAAAAGCCCAGACCTCCCTCTCCCCAGCCACCTACTTCTGCTTATCCAAGGGAACCATAAGGTGTTCCCAGGCCAGCTGAGAGATATAATTTTGTCAACATGTCCTGGGTCTGTCCTGGGCCTCCTCCCGGTAGAACATGCCCAGAACACCTCACCCAAGAGGCACCCAGGAGGCATCCTAGTCAGATGCCCGAACCACAGCAACTGGCTTCTTTCAATGTAGAGGAGCAGCAACTCTACATTGAGCCCCTCCCGAATGACTGTACTCCTCACCCTATCCCTAAGGGACAGGACAGCCACCCTTCTGAGGAAGCTCATATGTGCCGCTTGTATTTGTGATCTCATTCTTTCAGTCACTACCCAAAGCTCGTGACCACGGGTGAAGGTAGGGACGTAGATTGATGGTAAATCAACAGATTTACTTTCACGCTGAGCTCCCTCTTTACCATGAGAGACCACTGCAGATGCAATCCCAATCTGTCTGTCAATCTCCCGCTCCCTTCTCACATCACACGTGAACAAGACCCTGAGACACTTAAACTCCTCCTCCACCTGGGGCAGCAACTCATCCGTGAGTGGGCACTACACACTTTTCCTGCTGAGGACCATGGCCTCAGATTTAGAGGTGCTAATTCTCATGCCAGTTGCTTCACATTCGGCTGCGAACCATTCCAATGCCAGCTGGAGGTCACCACCTGATGAAGCCAGTAGGGCTGCATCATCTGCAAAAGGCAGAGATGAGATTCTGAGGCCACCAAGACGGAAGCCTTCTGCCATTTGGCTACGCCTAGAAATTCTGTCCACATAACATAAAAGTTGTGATGTCACATAAAACATGATTTAGTACTTGGTGGAGAAACCCTTGGTTACAAGCACAGCGTTAAGGGTAGTTGGCACAACTCAGGAGGGATTTTGGCCCACTCTTCTCAATAGAAGCTATCTAAATCCTTTAGGATTTTTAGCTGCTTTGTGGCAACTCAAAGCTTCAGCTCCCTTGACAGATTTTCTATAGGAGGTCTGGAAACTGCAGGCCACTCCATGACCTTAATGTTTATCTTCTTTAGCCACTGTTGCCTTGGCAGTATGTTTTGGGTCACTGTCATGCTGGAAGACCCATCTTCAGTGTTCTGCCTGAGGGGAGGAGGTTCACTTTCAAGATTTTATGGTATATGTACATTGGCCCCTCAATGTTGTGAAATTGTCCTGTATGTTTAATAGAAAAACAGCCCCAAAGCATAATGTTTCCATCTCCATGCCCTACTGTGGGAATTCTTTGTGTCATATTAATTTTAATGTAATATTTCTGTAAGTGGGCTATTATTTCCCAGATTACGTATCACCAGTTACAGTCTCTGCAGCCTTAGGCTATTCAGTGGAGGAATGTGGAAATGGATAGGGTGAACCAAATCATGGTTCCTTTTCAGAAACTGCAGCTAAAAGGTTGGCAATAGAAGATGTTCACGTGTTCTTAATGAAAAGTAAAGTACTGTGCAAAGGCTTAAGGCACCTCATATGTTTTAATTCATAAATATCACACATTATCAAAAGGGAAGCAATATATTGGTCCCAAATTCATTCTGCAATGCAATAATAGTTCACTGAAATATGTTTCTGAAAACATTTGGATCAAGAAACTTTCCATGTTGTTGCTGAACAAAAGTGGACAAAGATTAGTTTTAAATTTTTTTTGGGAGTTCCCAGAGGTGACAAGTTGCCCTGGATACATCTGATATTCATAAATTAGCCTAGACCTCAACTTTATGCAAAGTAAGAACTTGTTTTACATGTTTTGCTTTTCTTAGTCATACTGAACATTCACATAGCCATGAGGGAGCACTCAACAAAGGATGAGGGAAGACAGATGATGAGACAAGAAAAGAAGAATTAAAAACAAAGCATGAGAGACAAGAGACTGTCAAAACAAAATGGGAAATAACCACCACTGAGACAAAGATCCAAACATCTGAACTTGACACAGAGAGACAAAAGATCGACATGGAGAAATGATTAACTTGACACAAAGCACAAAGATAAACACAAATGAGGACAAAGCCAGACATGGAAACACAAGGGATGCAGGAATAAACAGGGATACTAGGAAATACAAACCAGACTGAACCAGACTGAAACCAAGAACTGAAGTAGATGAGAAGTACAATCTGAAAATATAAATAATATAGAATACTGAATACAGAAACATAATTAAAAAATGAATCAAAATTAGAAAAACCCCAACCATCCCAAAAAAGTCAAAACCCTGGGTCCAAGACTCAAGGATCATGACAAGAAAATAGACCAGTGCTGTTTTAAAGGCAAAGGTCTCTATCAAAACAAATAGTGAGTTTGATTTTTGTATAAAGTAAAATTAATAATAACACCTACTTATGACATTAATTTTGAAAGCACTGGCCTAAAGGTTTAGCAAACAACTGTATATGTGTATAAACTTTAAGGATATATCAGTGTATCTTACATGTCACCATGCTGGGGGCTGGTGTCCACAACTCAGAGGTCAAGAGATTTCAGTGGGAGGAGTCAAGTGATTTTGTCTAATAATCAAGAGTGTGTATTTCTATTCTAGAATGTGCTTGATACACTGTATTAGTTTCACTTTTTTAAGTAATATGTAGCTGTGCATATTTACACAGCAGAAGTTACTAACTTATTTAAGTAAGTTAAGTAAGTATTTAACTCTAAATACATTTAAAAAAAATTGTAAAGATGAATGTCAAAAATGAATTTAACCCCAATCAGACAATACAATAAAAGTACAATGAAACTATTGAGGAGAGATAAATATAGAATTTAAGTACATGTAATGGCTGGTGCTATAAAATGCAGTTTAAAAATGTAACACATGCATAAAATGTAATTTAAATGTATAACATTTGACATTTTGTAAATCTTTTAGTGTTTGTAAATGTTCACATTAAAGTGTGTTTTCCTGTCTATGGTGGTGGGTAGCTTGTGGGCATTGATGGATGGCTGACAATCTTCTGCAAATTGATGAAGGTCATGTCACCTAAGTCACCTCACTTGTGTGGCCACTACTGATCACAGACAACTGGCACACTCAGCCCTCCTTCGTCTGTTGTTATTGATTGTGGTTGGCCCGACTGGTCGATAGAGGTCAAAGCTGGAGTGGGAACTTGGCCTGCCCATTTGGCCCCCTGGGGGTCTGAGAGACTGGACAACTGGACATTAGTCTGTGTGTTAGTGAGATGTGCTGGGGTGATGGTGGGTGGGGGGTATAAAGACCAGACCATTACAGGACTTTCCTGAAGATAAGAGGCATTTCCATCCCAGTCTAAGGGTAGGGCAGGGTAAAAAGAGTTCAAATAAAAGCTGAAATACATCAGGCTTTAAAAGAGTTTTTTTTTTTTTAAATCACTAAATTTGGAGTCTGTACTGATATCTTCATCTTGGATTGAGTTAACATCTCTGTTGTGAGACTATGATACCTCACCCACATTGAAAATCTATTAAATTATAGTACAATGCAGTTTCCTTTGATACAAAAGAACCCTCATTTGACTTCTTTATGTGTTTGAGAGTAAGTGTAATGTGAAATGAGGAAAAAAAATTATTAAAAACATTGTAACAACAGTGTGCCTCAGGGCTCTTTCCAGTTTGAAATGGGTTTGCAGTTACCCCGTTTTGGTTCTAAAGAACTAACCTGTACGTAGCCCTGTCTTCTTAAGCTACATCCACATTGGAAGGATTGCATTTGAAACTAACAGCTGGTCATTTGTAGACATTCCGGTCTGCAGTTAGCCTAGGTGATCCTCTAATGTATTTACTGCCAGGTTATATTTCACTCTCACTGAGAGTCGCTTGCCTGGAAATAGAGAAAAGTTCTTCTTTTGCCCTGCCCACTTTGCCTTACTGGCGCTGATTTCGCCCTTCGTCATTTGAAGTCACAAAATGTCATTCACACTCTATGGTCTCTGGTTGCCACATCACTGCAAATTGTTTGCAGATTGAGCATAGCTTTATCATATTATACACCCTTAAGATGAACTGGACTATAAATTGAGACCCGGGCCTCATCAGCCAAAATCAAAGCTGACCCTCACTGATGTTCTCATGTCTCAATGGGAACATAATAGCACCAGGAGGGTGGACTGTTAACAACAGCACATTAATGCCTATAAATGCATCAACCGTCCAACTGAAAAACTGTTCTTTCTTTTCCTCCCACACTTTTAGGTCCAGATGGACAGTGATCAGGCTGACTCAGCCAGCTGGCCTTTATCCTCACAGATAATGACCTCTGTGAGACCATTAAGATTAACTCATGCTGACAAAAGTAATGAATGAGATGAGGAAGGATGAAAAATAGTGCTAGGGGAAGGACTGGGTTTGGGTGAATAAAGCATAAGGAGGGCAGAGATATGCAGGAATCAGACAAGTGCTCTGATTAAAAAATTAAAATAAGCAAGTGGCAAATGAAATAAGGAAGTAGAATAGGAAACGTCTCAGTTACGAAAATAACATCAAATAGAAATGTTGAGACACAAACCAAATGACCACTTCTGCAGACATTATTACTTTAAGGGGTTGAGGGGCATTTGTATGTATGGAAAAGCATCCCCCTCAGGTCTTTCTGTATACAAATAATGGAAAACATTAAAAATTAAAATAATATAGACTTACAAAGTGGCACAGCCCTGATAACAGAAGGCCAATTGTGATCAGGATGTTGCAGGAAAAGATCAGAATTACAGGATCACCCTCATGTAATGAAGAACAAATTTTTGTTTTTCTTTTTGGCAGTTTGTATCTGAGGTGAGGTACAAAAGGTTTTTAGACTGAATAAAAAATGTTATATCTTACATACACACACACACACACACACACACACACACACACACACACACACACACACACACACACACACACATATATATACAGTAGAGAGAGATAGAGCTATAGATATAGATATATAGTTAGTTTTGGCTGAAGGTGAAAAATAATGTTCCACTAGTGAACTTAGTATAGAGTTCAAAAAGTTTTTGAAAAAACTCCCGTCAAATTTCCAAATATTTTTATCTTTGTTTCTAAGAGTGCAAGGGGATTTTCCATGATGTGCCTCTGACTGGAAAAAAGGACACAGATCAGATGAAAAAATAACTCCCAAAGAAAAGAAAAGCCAGAGGAAAGGTATCAAATAAGAGGGGATTTTAAATGTTACAACATGAATAAATCTCAGGCAACAGACTAAGACGGGACAGTAAGGCATTTTACTAATTCTATCCATGTGGATATAACCACAATGCAATGCCCCGAAAGCCTAGAACATCCAATGCAGGGTCAATACTTCAATAATTTTATAATAAAAAGGATACAGTGACAACAATGCTTCTGCTTTGTCATTATTATTTACAGATGGTAATATCTGTACAGATGACATCTGGTAATGGCAAATAAGCAGATTTTTATGTCACACAATATCAGGTAATAGTAATATGTTATGTTTGGCTTTAACATGTCTATAGTTAAGTAGGTTTATTTATATAGCACTTTTCAAGAATGAAAGTCACAAAATAACAACACAACAATATTTACATTATAAACAAGAAGTGGTGTGCACAACAAACCCTGCCAATGTTTAGGCTGATTTGAACATTGTCCATCTCACATATATCTCACTTTCCATCACTGAATTACCGAGATAACACATAGGTCCTATGTATAGAATAGAATGCCTTTATTGTGATTATACAAAGGGTACAGTTAGATTAGAAAGCCACTCCTTTTCAGTGCCAACAAGTAGACACATAGAAAAAGTAATAAAATTCTTCTCTAATTACTCAGATTTCAACACACCCTCAAGTCAGCAGATCACTCACTGTATCACTCATTTTTGGCCATTTCGACAGACACCTACAGACAGTGCATCATCAAACAGCGAACCTCCTGTGGACTCACAATGGACCTGCTCTGCAAATGCACATTATTTCCCCTTTTTTAAAAAAATTCACCAGCTTTTCTTACACAGAAAACACCAAATTGGACAGCAACAAGTACAAAACAGCAACAAGTACAAAAACTGTCCTGTCAAATATGCAAGTTACCTGTTCAGTGAAATTATACTGGTAGCAAATATGAAGGTAACTGCTTTGTTTTCCATTAGGAATGTGAGGTTGTGAGCAAAGTTAGCTTATAGCACATTAGCTTCTGGCATATTAGCTATTGTACAGTTTAGCTCTAAGAGGTTAACCTCTTGAGGGCGGAATCGTCCAGGAGTCTGAGAACCCTTACTGCAAAGGACTCTGAATGCCAGCCTTATTGATAGGAAAGTTCCTCAGTGCTTTGAATTCCACAGTTGGCTGAAAAAGCCTTGGTGTCACTGTTAGCTTGTGAATGAGAGTGTGTTTCACTTTTCCATTTAACATGATGTACTGCTACATTTTTCTTTCAAATAGGTTCAGATGTTCTGACCTGGTTAGGGAAACAAATGAGACAGTCAGAGATTTATAGTAACATTAGATTCTTGTGCAAGAAAGTACCTAACACTTGCCCCACAAGGATTCTTCCATTATTGCATTAATTAACCTTACTGTAAAATCCCAGAGCTTTAGCGCTCAGAGCCCACCTTATAATATCCACTACTTTTACAGAGGAAATCACTTTCTGCTCTTCAAGAGGCCCCCTCATATATAAGAAGTTCAATATTATTTAGTTTAACCTCAGACAGCCTGCGAAAAATACTTCATGCATCCTTAAAAGTGGTTGCTCTTGACTTAAGATGTTTCCATGAATAAGTAAAATAAAAAGACTGTCACTTAACAGGAGGAGGACCAACAGAAAGCAAATAGCACTTACATAATTGAGGCAGTTTATGTAAGGAGCTTGATAAAGGTGGTGTGAACTTCCTGGGAGATCAACCCAATGTTTCCATCCTGAGAATTCCACTCCAACACACACATCTTTGTTCAGGAGTGTCTGTCTTAGAAAAGTTTTTATTTCCAGACACCAGCATGCGCACTGACCACATAAAACACAAAAGGAGAATATCCAGGGAGGATTGATGAAAAATAGATAACACTTTTGAGAGTCCCTAAAAGCTAGAGAAAGGATGGCCTGCTGGTTGGAGTGGGTGGCAGGTAAAGGGGGTGGGGGTCTGAGAAAATGAGGTGAGAGAGAGAGAGAGAGACTGGCATTAGGCCATGATTCAACTCAGAGATATTTTATACTGAATCCTTAAGCTGAGATTAGAAGATAATGTTCCAGCCTCATCATTTTCACATCCAGATGTGGAAAAATTCTGTCAGGTGTGACAACCCTGCAAACATGGTTGAAACCCAGACATCATCTCTGATCAAAACTGTTTTCAATACAACGGCAAAAACTGAACCATAGGCTGATTGATCCATCCATCCATTTTCTTCCACTTATACTTTTCAGGATTACTGCGGGGCTGGAGCCTATCCCAGCTGTCACAGGGCAAGAGGCAGGGTACACCCTGTACAGGTCACCAGCCGTCACAGGGCTAACACAGGAAGACAGACAGACAACCACGGCCAATTTAGAATCACCAACTAACCTAACCCCACTAACTGCATGTCTTTGGACTGTGGGAGGAAACCGGCACCTAGAGAAAACTAACGCAAACACAGGGAGAACATGCAAACTCCACACAGAAAGGTCCCAGACAGAGTGCATTCAAACCTAGGATCATCTTGCTGTGAGACAACAGTGCTAGCCACCACACCACTATGCTGCCCCAGACAGATTGATGTCATTGATTTTTTCCACATAGAATGGGGGTTGCATCAGGCAGTCTGTTACGAAGTGAAAAACATAGGTCAGATTATTGTAAAGAATTAAGCACATTTGTCTTTGTATCATGGGTTTGGGAATGCTCTTCTTTTCAAATGAAGCTGATCTGCTGAGTAGGATAAATGGGAGACTTAAAAGCAAGAAGTTGTGTGTTCAAGTCATATTTATGTGAGTTGACTTTTTTTTTCTTCCAATTGAGAAACTTATTTTGGTTTTTATTTTGCTTTATTTTACTTGTTAAGGAGGTACAGTAGTAAAAAATAATTCCTGAACAAAATCAAGGCAAAATGGAACACATAACAGTTGGTAATGTTCAACATTGGAATGTTTGCTTGAACATGTCAGCTCTTACACCAAATGACAAAGGCACAACATTATGAGCTAAGCTTGGGCTGTGGAATTTAACCAAGCAGCACTGGCTGAGAGTGGAGGGAGATGAGAACACTTGCACAAACACAGGCACAAACTCACACCAGTCATGAAAATGCTGCTTACAGTCACAGCAAGACTCAAAAACTTAAATTATATTTACACTATATTGCCAAAAGTATTCACTCACCCATCCAAATCATTGAATTCACGTGTTCCAATCGCTTTCATGGCCACAGGTGTATAAAATCAAGTATCTCGGCATGCAGACTGCTTCCACAAACCTCTGTGAAAGAATGGGTCACTCTCAGGAGCTCAGCGTGGTACCGTGAAAGGATGCCACCTCTTCAACATGTCCAGTCGTGAAATTTCCTTGCCATTGAAAATTCCACAGTCAGCTGTTAGTGGTATTATAACAAAGTGGAAACGATTGGGAACAACAGCATTTGAACAACAAAGTGGTTGGCCACATAAAGTGACAAAGTGGGGTCAGATGCTGAGGTGCATAGTGCGCAGAAGTTGCCAACTTACTGCAGAGTCAATCACTACAGGCCGCCAAACTTCATGTGGCCTTCAGATTAGCTCAAGAACAGTGCATAAAGAGCTTCATGGAATGGATTTCCATAGCCGAGCAGCTGCATCCAAACCTTACATCACCAAACGCAATGCAAGTTGAAGGTGTTATAGCTGCAAAGGGTTGGCAGACATCATATTAAATGCTATGGATTAGGAATGGGATGAAATTCAAGTTAATAAGCAGACAAAGACTTTTGGCAATATAGTTAGAGTTTTAGTGAGATTTCCAAAAACTTCAAAAAGTTAAGTTTTAAAACTTTATTTGACTGGTGAAGCGTATAACAGATTATTGCTTCATCATGGCACTTTTAGCAGGTGGGATATATTAGGGAGCAAGTGAACATTTTAACCTCAAAGTTGATGTGTTAGAAGTAGGAAAAATGGGCAAGCATAAGAATTTGAGTGAATTTGACAAGGTTTAAATTGTGATGGCTAGACGACTCAGTCAGAGCACCTCCAAAACTGCAGGGCTTCGTGGATGTGTCCCAGTCTAGAGTGGTCAGTGTCTATCAAAAGTAGTCCAAGAAAGGAACAGTGGTGAACCAGCAACAGGATCATGGGAGTCCAGTGCTCAGTAATGCACTTTGATACACACATAGAAATGTGTCAGAATGCACACTGCATCGCAGTTTGTTGTGTATGGGGCTGCATAGCCGCAGACCAGTCAGGTTTCCCATGCTGACCCGTCACCCACGTAAAGCACCAACAGATATAATAGTTCATCCGTCTGTGCCGCCGGCACCACGGCCGACCTCTGGAACTGTTTAATCTGCCCTGCCACCTCCCATGGCCAGGCGGACCACCTGAGCTGTCTGTTTTGGACTCTTGTGCTTCTTTGCTTTTTTTGTTCGTTTGTTTTTGTGTTTGTGTTTGTATTTAAGCCCTGATTTGTCCAATGTTCACTGTTGCATCCTCGTCATTGGCTTCCTGCCCACTGTGCGTTCCTCCATCATTCTGTATTCCTGTTAGGTGAGTTTCCTAGTTTTTTTCTGCTGGCCTCATCCAGCTCTGGCTATTTTGTGTTTTCCAGCAAATAAAGCTGAAGTTAAAGTTAAGACTGTCCTGAGTCCTGAATTGGGATCCTTAATCTGCCACACAGTACAGTACATGACATAAACATTGCTGGAGACCATGGACACCTTTTCATGGAAACGGTATTCCCTGAAGGCTGTATCCTTTTTCAGCAGGATAATGCACCCTGCCACAAAGCAAAAATGAACAGATCTCAGCAAGGTAAATATGGGGCAAAGATATACTTGTGTGGAACAATGTGGGAGATAGTTTTAGTGTCAGATATATCTAAGTGCAAAAATAAATTGCACACAAACCTTCATCTGAAGAACAGTGCTCTCTCCACATTGACTGGCTTGGGTGATTAATAGTCACCTGTGTGTTTAATTATTTTTATCCATCCAGGGCTAGAATGATGAAAAATGTCCTCTCATGATCAGTTAACAAGTGAATGATTCCCTTGCTCTGATTTTTGTAGTTTAGACTCACCTATTAGCTAGCCCCATCCCTTCCAATCTCATGTTTCTTTACCAGCCAGCTGGGACTAGATGTCTACCTCTCTAGAAAATGTCAGAGATTAACGCTTGCAACGGGACACATCCATACTTTCTTAAATTAATTTTTAATCCATGAAATGTTTTTTTGACAAAAAAAATGACAGAGCAGCTGCCTCTTCTGTAGGTCTGTCATCCCACTGAAGAGCCTCAGAGTCATATAAACTGACTTATATTGACTAATCAATATGTGGGGCACTGTTTTAACATGTGAGACAAGCAATAAAAATGCTGTACAAATCCATTTAGCTAGGGGAACAGTAATATGTCCACAATGTCCAAAACTGTAAAGACCCAACAATATCTACATACGTCTGTTGTGTGTAGTGTTGAACCACTGTACCTTGAGCAGTATAGACCAGCTCACTGTAGATGGTGGCAGGGATGATGGGGGCAGGCAGATCCTGCAGGAAACCTCTTAGAGCATCAGTCAGAGCAACCACATCATATTGGTTCAAATCCATTGAGAGTGGATCTGAGAGGACAAGAAAAACATAGACACTGCTCAGAGAAGAAAGAAGTGCTACTATGTTCATGACCTCAGATCTAAGCTTGGATGGGATAGAGAACAAGGTCACTGAGGGTACAGGACCAGAGGCTTAAATTACTCAGAGGGCTCTTAGACTACTTTTGCAAAAATAGTGTGTTTTAAAAAATCCCTAAATTCAGAGAAAAAGGACAACGTCAAAAAAAACTGTCTGATGAGAATCAGGGTGGGAGAACCATCACATTCATTGCTTGATGTTAAAAGACACAGGCTGTAACTCACAGATCAGGAACCAAAAAAAATCCTTACTATTGGATTATAATAATGTTATTTTGAAATCAAATCTATCATTGGGGAAGAAATAGAAAATGTGGAAACACGTCACCTATCTGGGATCTAAAATGAGCAGGTGATGTAGTGTAGGGGGAAAAGGCAAGAATTTCCAAAGCTGGCCAGGCCTTTGTAGCACTGAGAAGTACGTGGAAAGAAATTCAGCACCACCACCAAGATCAGACTCTTTAAAAGCAATGTCCTGAGCATTCTTCTGTATGGTGCAGAATCATGGAAAATGACCAAGACCGTTAGTCATAAACTAGAAGTCTTCCAGAATTGCTGCCTCAAAAGAATTCTAGACATCCTTTGGCCAAACACCATTTCCAATGCTGAACTACACAGGAGAACTTCCACAAAATCCATCACACAAGAAGTTCAGATGCACCCGTGGAGATGGATTGGACATGTGTTGTGTATGCCGCCAGTGTCACTGCAGAGAGTAGCCCTCTGATGGACTCCAGGATGGCCAGCGAAATAGGGGCAGACCAAAAGAGACTTGGAGAAGGTGGAGGTGGAGCAGGGGGCTACCTGAAGAAGCGTGCTTCAAACAGCCCGTGGTGGCAAGCTCTGGTGATGGAATTATTCATCTATGTGCGAGGATTAGTAGTAGTAGTATTCTGAAATCTAAATCTCTCTATCTAGATAGATGATAGATAGATAGAAATAGAAACAACCTTTGTCACAACATTATATAAGTTTTTTAGCCTGGCCATCAGCACCACCCAGGCAGTAGTTCTATGCAGGGCCCTTTGAGGTAGCAGGGGACCAAGAACAAGGCAAGACTGTAAAAACTTTGTGTATGATTTTTAAGCTCATGTGCAGCTCTGTGCCCTCATTGAGATGAATTATATAGAAAAGTGGCACGGAACAAGATTTTAAACATTGTTTTGTTTTGTAGACCTTTTGCAAAGTAATAAAAAAAGTTCTCAGGAACTGCTTGAGTAAAAGTCCTAATCCTACTAAAGTAATAGTACAAAGGTTTTCACATCCAACTATACTTGAAGTACCTAAAGAAAAAGTACTCAATATGCAGAATCACATACACGAATCACACATTGTAGAACATGCACTTCTGCTGGTAGCAGCAAAGTCTGGTAGCTCTGATCTTTACTCAACTTTACTTTAGTTTTATTGTATTTTTATTTATTTATTTTTGCTTGTTTGTTTTGTTTTTGTCAAGTACTGTTGAATACTTCTGTGGGGAGAAGCGATTACTCAAAAGAAGAGCTTTTTTCATTGAAATGAAGCAAATCTGGAGCATAACACCCTGTTCCTGCTGAGATAAAGAGATGTCGTAGTTGCTGAGCTGGTGCAAAGCTGAAGGCTTGGAAGTGGAGACATAAGCCCTTTCTGCCAACAGTCATCATGGGAAATGTCAACTCTCTGCCTAACAAAAGTGATGAACTGGAGATATTGGTGAAGACTCAGAAAGTATACAGGGAGTGCAGTCTCATGTGCTTTACTGAAACATGGTTGAATCAAAGCATTCTGAAGCCATCCTGAACAACTCTGATCACCCACTTTATAACATCGTTATGGAACAAAAAACATCAGTACTGGAAGACTCCTCTTATATATCACAAAATTATTTGTTATTATTAGTTCTCATATAAATAACATATGACCTATTTCAGACATATGCATTTCCCTCTGGGATCAAAAAATTTATTCTTATTCTTATAATAGTTTTAGATGATTAATAGTGATTCATTAACTTTTACATCAATTTAATGTTGCAGCTGGAGATGATTTTAATTACTTATATTCTGCTGGGTATAGTTTTATCTATAATAATACAGCATAATTTATTAGTAGATTTTAATTTTTAAATCTTCAAAATAATGAGTAACTAAAGCTTTAAAAGGATGGAGTGTAAAGTATGACATTTACATTCAAATATAGTAGAGCTGAAAGTATCTTAACACAGAAATACTTAAATGAAGGAAAAATACATTTAACTGTTACATTTTCACACATTGTAACAGACATTATAGTTGGCTTTATTGGCTATTCAGAATATTAACCTCTGTATATTGGGATAAGAGTGATAGGGTGAGGGCGATATCATAGTTTTTTCATAAATCTTTAACCCCAGGCTAGAAAGTCATAGCCCAAATAGACCAGTTAACTCATGAGTTTTTAAATTAAATTCTAAATAGTTGTGGAGTTCAACCAAATATGAAATGTACAGAGTAATGGGCTACTTGATTTGGTGAAAAAGTGTGGTCAGTTGTTTCTGGGAAATGAGAAAGACTGTTAGTCAGCCATAGATAATGATAATAAAAACATCTGTCCAGTCCACAAGAATTTACAAATTTATCTCCCTCTAGACAAAATAAGAGATAACAACCCTGTGTGTGCCCACGCGAGTACTCAGCAGATTAGCAAAGGACAAACCACATGGCGTCAGAGGACGTTTTTGCTGTCCTTCATGTTTCGCCTCAACCTTCCTCCTCTGTTCTACCTCCATGTGTCCTTCCCCATTAACCCCCCTCCCCCAGCTCCCCTTCATCTTCTTCTGTCTTGACCTTTCTTCTGTTTGAGTTTTATTTTTTTTATATTCCTACATCAGCTTCACTTGTTCCTCTTCTTGCTTTCTTTTCACTTCAATTTCGTACACCATAAGCACAAGACCGTCTGGAGTCAAAATGGCTGTTAAATGCCATTGATTTGCTTCTCTAAATAATGCCTGAATAAACGTAACCAATCACCACAGGCCAGTAAACCAGCAAGGTATTAATATCAATGGATGACCTCTTTGTCTAGGAAATTCGATCATCCAATGCCGAGACAGCATAAACATGAGACCCAGGGTCACAAAAAGATATTAATACACATTTTCATGTGTTTTGTGTGTGTGCGTCTGTGTGTGTGTGTGCGTCTGTGTGTGTATGTGTGCATCTGTGTGTGTGTGTGTGTGCATCTGTGTGTGTGTGTGTGTGTCCTCTTTCCCCACTTTTACAATTTTTTTGATGAGGTTTTGAAAACTACAGCTGTCCAAATGTTAGTATGCTTGTTAATATTCTTTAAGGGGATGCAGGAAAAAAAAACTGTTACTTTTAATGTTCACTTATAACAGAAAGAAGCACCGTGAGCAGTTTGGTAGTTACACTTAAATTTCAAGTAGTTAATTTATTTTAATTTAATTTCTTTATTGACAAGCTAGTGGCATAGTAATTACATGCCCTAGCAAGGCAATGCTATAGTTAAGACCCATCATAATCAACAAACTCTTTTATTGGCTCATTCCAGCTCCTGTTCCACAAATAAATCTTTCTAGACATCAACCAAGAGACAACCTTTGCATTCAAATGTGAAACCAACATTTCTGTGACTAAAATGCAGTTCCTCCTTAAATATAACTCTAGAATCCTGATTAATGTATGTTGTTATTTTTCTTACCTAAGCATATTATAATTATTATAAATTAGATTTATCTAAGTGTATGATCATTACTGGCATTACTGATAACATTTCAGTGTTTTTGTGTTATTAACTTTTCTACTCTGTGTTGCAGTTACAGAATCAAGAGGGTTTTTTCCCCCTGGTTGCAGACAGCAACTCATCACTTCAGGGGCCCCAGTATGAGTTAACTGGGCTTTCTATTCTTTAGGATCCATGGGGGATGCTTATGTTCCCTTGGGGCTGTATGATTGACCTGTTCTGCCTGGGGGTGTGGACCCTTAGTGGTGAGGTTCTGGGCACTGTGGGAGGTAGTGGGGCCCTGTTCTGGTGTGGACTTCTGGGGTGGTGCCGGCCAGGGCCGTCGGGGTGCCCTGGTTGGCCCTGGGGTGGGGGGCGGTTGGCTCCTGGGTGTCCTCCTGGTGTCCTCTTTTTACAATACTACATGTGTTTCCTGTTTGTAGGTAAGTGAAGTGATTTTTTTTTTTATTGAAGCTACACAATCAGACCTGGTGGTTACAGCATTTATTAAGGCAGAAGACATTATATGCATGCATTTACAATAGAAAAGAACAAAGCAACAGCAGAGATAAATACACATACCTGTGTAAGGTGTGATCAACAAGTTCTGGGAACTGGCTCTTAGAATAAAACAAAACAAGGGAAAAAATATCCAAGCAATCAATGAACTGTCTGTCTGTACATCCATCCATCTATCCCTTATCCTGCTCTGGGTATGATCACCAGACTTAGAAATAGCCCACTCTATTTTTCAGCCAATTTTTATCATGAATCTTAGGTGTAAGTTCAATAAGGAAGATCTGAAATCACTCATCTGAATTCTTTTCCAGGTATTTTGTCATTTCTCTATCTGACATAACCTCCACTTTCCCACGCTGTCAAACTCAATGCTGATGTCATCTCTTCTAGTCCAGTCGTCTTTCTGCCCACGTTCCTCGAGCCAATCAGCCTCCGCGCAGTGTGATTTAAGTATCGACGCTTACCTGCCATTTTCCCCTCCAGATTCATTCGTGCAACCCACCTCCTCCCCTTCACCACCCAAGACCTCCTTCCAAGCCTCCATCTTAGTCTCCACCACCACCAGTGTCAATAATCCCTGTCTCTACTGGGATTCCCTTCAGCTTCACTGGGCCATCAAAGTCTAATCGCCAAAGAACTATTTGTATTATCAATAAATCTTGTTCAATTTCTCCCAATGATCTCTCCTTATTGAAATAGTATAAGATCCACACTTTACTACATAGATTTCCTTGACAGGATGTGTGCTATGATTTGGTGGCACACACACAAATTAAGGTGAATTGAGTTGCTAAGTGCTGCAGAGTAGAGCAACACAACAGGAAGAAATTCAGTGT
This sequence comes from Pterophyllum scalare, assembly GCA_024447675.2. Classification (NCBI taxonomy): domain Eukaryota; kingdom Metazoa; phylum Chordata; class Actinopteri; order Cichliformes; family Cichlidae; genus Pterophyllum; species Pterophyllum scalare. The sequence continues at coordinate 49,652 of JAMQGT020012698.1, read as the reverse complement.
TTGTTTAAATTTGCCAGATTATTCTTGAGGTCAAAACAGCAAGGTGCTTAAAGACAGAACACTTAGTGTGTCCCTGCAATCTGGAATCAGTATGTATAGGTACAGAAGATGCACAGAGACGTAAAAGAGGTGCTTGATGTCCAAGGCCATAACATGTAGAACTGACAGAGTAAAGATACACTCTGAACTTGAGCCACAGCCAAAGGAAATTTGAAGGTCAAAAAACAGTCCCATATTTATACAAACTGACATCAGTATGGGTTAATCAGGTAAAGCTTTACTTTAATGTTATACACAAAACAAGTGTTCATCTCTGTGTCTTTGTGCGTTCTGCTGTTTGTATGTTCATGTGTGTGTGCCCTTTAAGTTAAATTCCAATAAGAATATCATTACACTACAAAAGCTGTGTGCCTCTCACTAGCATTACAGCTCTCTGATTCAGCTGAACATGCAATTTTCAGGGGGAAAAAAAAATCATAAACCAGTGGATTTGTGGATTTGGTACAGGCTAATCCAAAAGCAGTGATCAAACTAATGTAGAGAGAGACAAGGAGATGGAGAATTAACTTTCAAAGAATTAAAGAGCCATAAAGATTCTCATTTAATTTAATACCATTAAGAAAGAGAGCTGCCACTCTACAACAGCAGGGTTCTTGATAAAGCAGAAATGTGGCAAAGTATTATGAGATTTAATCCTTACCATGGCAGCAGTCAGCACTTCTACTCATGCCTGATATAACTGATATTGATTACAGTATTTACTCAAGGTGACGTATTGGCTTCACAGATAATGACCAAAGGAATAATTCTACACTACACAACATAGGCATCCCTCTGCAGTCTCACTTGAATACCATACAATTTTAAACTGTATTGTCTCAAAACTCGAAGTACTTCTTCCAAAGAACAATAAAAATATATTTTAGAATGGCAAAAGTGCAACACCCATATAAACTGTTCCACACACTGAACAATTTTGGGAGAATCATGTTGGGATATTGTCCAGTTTCTCACATGTAGCACACAGCTGGAAATAGTGCACTTGCAATACTGGAAATGCTCCATGTGGTTTAGGTAAGGGAGCTGCCTGGAGAAAGCATGCAGCAGTTAGCACAGATGACAGCATACCACTTGCTAGTCGTAAGTGCATGCACCTGTCAGATGTCTGAAAACATTGGAGGCTATAGTGCATGTGCAAAAATGAACAATGACGCTTGCACAGGGCTCCGAGTATAGTTGGAAACTCTTCTTAGCATTTTTATCTTTAATTTTTCTTGATCAAAGAGAGCAACATCATCTGCCATCAAGTTACTATTGAACAATCACCTTGCTCTTATTTTGAAAGTTCAGTCACTAGGATGGCTTGTACCATCCCATGCTACTCTACATGCTGGCTCATTGTTGTGGCAGTCCCAGATTCTTGTCTAGTTGCCCGACATACTCCAAATCCTTGGTCTTGGACTGCAACTTGCAGCTAGCAACAGAAGTCCAAGAGTCCATAAGGATAAAGAATAAGGCACTTTCTATATGTTTAAATGTGCCTTGTAGTCTGAAGTTAAAAGGGAGTTTTTCCTTCCCACCGTCGCCAAGTGCTTGCTCATAGGGGGTCGTTTTGACTGTTGGGTTTTCTCTGTGTTATTGTAGGGTCTTTACCCACAATACAAAGCGCCTTGAGGCGACTGTTTGTTGTGATTTGGCGCTATATAAATAAAATTGAATTGAATTGAATTAAAGTGCCTGCAGTCCATCAGTGGTCGCTTTAGATGGATATATTAATGTATTAATTATGTGTCACAAAATACTTGGTTATGATGCTGCATAGCAAAACAAGGCTTTCATCACCTGCTGCAGTTTGATACAGTAGTTATAGTTTATACATGTAGACCTCATTGATGAGGCATTGCAGGGCAATCTGTTGTCCTCCAAGCTTGGGTCCTCTACCAGAGACCTGGGAGCTTGAGGATCCTGTGCAGTATCTTAGCTGGACAGAGTCATTCCTGGAATATGCTGGAACCATTCTCCCAGTTTGGGGGTCACTGCCCCCCCCCCAAAAAAAACAAACAAACTTTCATGTTCACAATAAATACAACTCAAACAGGTAAGTAAATTGACAAGTGTAAATGGACTTTGTGGTGACATTATTTTTTCTACAGATAAGCACTTATCCAAATTAGGGTTACAAGGGATGCTGGAGACTAACCCAGGTCACACAGTGAGAGGCAGAGTGGAGGGACCAGTGCCAAGGCTTAAAAAAAACATATGTGGAGTATTACTAAAAGCCAACATTATAAAATGAAGACCACAGCTGGATCAGCATATAGAAGTTTGCTCACATATGATCATGCAGTATTTTTATCTACACAGTTCACACTTTTTGTGTGTTTTTCTGAAATAAGCATGCCAGCTCCTTTGTTCAAGTGGATTCTACATCCCCGTTTACAGATAAGATGATCAGCTTGTCAAGAACTAGGATTTGGCTGGCTTGTAAAACACTTTTGGGATATGTGTATGTGTGTGTGTGTGTGTGTGTGAGTATGTCTGTGTGTGTCTGAGCATTTATGTGTAAAATGTCTATGCATGCCTCATGTAAAAAAAATTAAACAAAATTGATAAAAAACCTGTGTAGCCAGTTTCATTGATTATAGAAGAATATTTTACATCCATTGCAATGTGGATGCTCCAAATACATATTCAGCGTGGATACGTGTTAATTTCACCCTAAACAGTTAGACATTCCTTGTAGGACTAATCGATTTTCATGCTCCACCAAATGTTTTGATCCCAGTAAAGATACAGGATACAGTACCAGTTAAAAGTTTGGAAACACTGTCCAAACTTTTAACTGGTACTGTATAGTCAGCAAATAATATACAAATACAAAGATACAATGCATTTTGTAAGGGACTATTTTCAGGACACATTAATATACACTTGACGTACTTCTAAATGCTTCAGGCAGCAGTATATCCAGTGTGTGGTAATAAGGGAACATTTCTTCCAGCGCATGTGTGACAACTGACCTCTACAGCACAGAGGAATAGCATACCAGACATGCAGAAGATGTTTGCAGGACCAATTAATTAAGTAGCTAGTTTTTTGTTTTTTTTAAGTGGATTTGTTGGCAATCTGGAAATAATAATGTTGCCCTTTGTGTAGCACAGAAAGTGAGAGGGATCCACAGGGGCCTGCAGCTCATTTATACCCTGGGGCCTTCTGGTGGCCTAATCTGCCCTACTATTTACAGTGCAACTTTCAGGGGTTGAAGAGCCTTGGAATGAACTTCTCCTACACACACTCCAAGGCCAACAATGTTATCAGCCTTTTGGATAAACAAACAGTCTGGAACGCTGGTACTGTATGCATTATAGAAAGTAATTTCTACACATTATAAGCTGTTTTTGTTAAAAAACAAAACAAAACAAAACAAACAAACAAACAAAAAAACAAAGGTCTGTGAGTAGCTATAGTATAAAATTAGTGTGTTTTTATAAGTTTAATTTTCATATGACAGATGTAATGCCACTATATACACAAAAGTGCTGCAAGATCAGTGAGGAATCACTGAATATTTAAAAATGCCATTAAAGTATAACGGCTGCTGAGGAAATATTCCTGCTTTAAACTTTATTGTTCACTTTAATGGCCCTGTAGATAATTTGAGTTTATGTGTGTTTATGCACATACAAGGATCCTTGTCTTATTTTATGTATTTGTGTATCTTTACTGTTTATGCATTACAGCCCATAAATGCATGTACTTTCTTCCTCTAAAGAATTTTTATTCATTGGAGTAAAACAAACAAACAAAAAACATAGACAACCAATCGGCAATTTACAATCACCAATTAACCTAACCCCAGCAACCACATGTCTTTGGACTGTGGGAGGAAACCCACTCAAGCACGGGGAGAACATGCAAACTCCACACAGAAAGAGAGAGGCCTGGGCCAAGGTGGAATCAAACCCAGGCCTCGCAGATGGTATTCTAACTGTGAGGCAGCAGTGCTAACCTCCACACCACCATGCTGCCTTTTACACACGGACTGATATAATTCACATGTTTGTTTCTTTTGATTTTGATGATTATAACTGACTCTAGTAGCATTTCTAAGTTTCTTACAGTTTAGATTCTTAGTTTGTTAGAGTTTTCTGAATTCTGATGTTGTAGTTTTTTTTTTCAGTTCCTGTTTCCCTCGTTCTTGTCCTCCACGTGTTATGTCAAGCCTGTGTGTTGTGTTTAGGTTCCATATTCCATTCTTCCATGTGTCAAGTCTGCATTTCTGTCTTTATGTTTGATAGTTTCCTTTATCCTTTACTTTGTCAGTCTCTGTCTCTTGTACTCTGTATTTAGTTTAACTTCCCTGTCTCATCTGCCGTGATTACATTCAGCTGCACTCCCCACCTGCTGCCTGTTCCCTGATTATCCCTCAGTGTATATAGTGTCTCTGTCTTCCCTTTGTCTCTTGTCAGAGTCTTGTTCCTGTTTAGTTTTCCCAGTTTAGTTTTCTTAGTTCTGTAACCTGCCTTGTTTCAGCCATGATAACGGCTCATTTTGTTGTTTATGCTTGCCTGCCTCTGAGTCCTGCTATTGGGTCCTTACCTATTCACACACCACGCAGTCTGCTCCCACACATTGTGACATAGGGACAGGGAAGATGAGCTATCTACTACTGCTAAACAGGGAAGCTGGCTTTATCTAACATGAAAAGGCAGTTACATGACCTTTCAGCTTACAGTAAATTGGACCGCAAACTCAAAAATACTCCTCGTAATCTGATCCCAAAGCAATCTGCATTTAAGCCTTTCATTAACATATTTTTGGAAAATTTTCCTTAGGAACTTATCTACTCCTTATAACTGGAGTATATAAATGTGGTATATAAAAAGTGGATATAAAAGACTACCACACACTCACATTTCTCCTAAAGCCAATTAGAATCGCCAGTTAACCTAATACCCATGTCTCTAACTGCTAAGAGGAAACCCTGAGTAGAGTTTGCAACATGCAAACTACACACAACAAGACCCCAGCTGAAGATGAAGCCACAGTGTGCAGTACAACAAGGTTGTTATAAGTGCAGATATTGCTACAGGAATAAGCTGGTACAGTCGAAAAGCTTTGCTGTTGTTGTGAAAGGCTAAACATACTGAAAAATGTCAATTTTGACATGTTCATACTCAAAGTCAGAAACATTAAACATAAAAGTTAGTGGAGAATCCATCCATCCATTCATTCTCTTCCCCTTATCCCGGGCCAGGTCGTGGGGGCAGCAGCCTAAGCAGAGAAGCCCAGTCCTCCCTCTCCCCATCCACCTCATCCGGGGGACCTCAAGGCATTCGCAGGCCAGCCGAGAGATATAATCTCCCCAGCATGTCCTGGGTCTGCCCTGTTTTATAGTGTCAGATAGTGTTGAGCTGATACAGAGTAACCATTAGGTTAGGTGTAACCCATTTCCATTAGGTTGGGTGTGTTTAAAGTTGTGAAAATAAAATCTCTTTTGATATTCTATATGGATGGAGAACTGAAAAAATATGGTAACACTGGATAGTAACAACTCCTTGTAAATTCAGACTTAATTAATTCTATTACTTTGAACTTACTTATCCATGCATCCGTTTTCTTCTGCTTATCCGATTTAAGGTTGTGGCTGGGGTGGAGCCCATCCCAGCTGCCACACGGCGAGAGGTGGGGAACCTTCTTGCAGTGAGGCAATGGTGCTAACCACCACACCACTGTGCTGCTCATTACTTTTATAACATTGGAAAACTGATAAGAAATTATGTTTATTGTATAATTTAATAACAATGAAGTAATAACCATTATTAATAATGATAATTATCATTATTAATGTCAATGTATGCTAATTTATGTCAGTAGTTTGTGTAATAAAAATACATACACAATTTTATTAAATACCTTTGCATAAAAAAGGGATTTTTCCCCTTATTCCTTGAGCAGTCATGTCACTAACTGACAAGATCAAGATGAGATCACATTTAACAATGCTTTGTTACTGTTTAAACATCTGTGTGTCCTGGCAAGAGAGAACTGAACAAATAGTGTTAGATTTAGTAAAGGTGAGCAGAAAATAAAAACAGAAACATTTATTCCTCAGTGACCACAGTATCAAGGTTACATGGTTGTGTGTTTTGTCCCCAGGATTGTAATCTCAGTCTAAACTTATTTCTTCCTATCTCAGCTTGTGCTTCTGACTATGGTGCTATAGTTCCTATCACTACTGATATGTGCTCAAGTATGCTGATTTTCATGAACGTGTGTCTATGAAAGTGAACTCGCTCACCTCTCCGTCTACCCATCTGTCCTTGGCATTCTGCTCACACACACTCTGATATCACAACATGGGCTCAGAAAGATGGAACAGGAGGGCACAAAGAACAAAACACAGGGGTGAGAGAGACAGAGAGAAGAGGAGAAACTATCACATTGGCAGACAGAACAAACACAAGTAAAGCTGCAGCAGACTGCACTGGAAAAAGAAGTTCATCTGAAGGCCAAATTTTAATAATAGTTGAGTGAGAATTAAAGAATACAGGCAGTAATGGATAAATAAGCTCCTCTGAAAACTCACATTTCTTCAATAGGTCTGGCTTTGGTTTGTCAGTCTCAGGGTTTTAATATACTTGATGTCTTTCCATATATCTTAAATGCTACTTTCATCTTTTTAGTTAATGCAGAAGTATGACAGCTGGGGAAGTGTGCAAACACTTTTGTTGCTTAGTCAAGATTCATCAGGTCAAATATTCTGTAGTGTTATATTATGAACAGAAAAAATAAATAAAAAAGGTCCATATTTACTATGTACACATTTATGTATGTGAAAACATTAGGGTAAAAACACTTGTGCTTAACTCCATGGTTTACTTTCATTTTTCTTTTATGGTACTACTTGTTTTAACATTTTTAACATTTTAACAAAACTACCAGCCAACATTGAATCTTATAGTCTAAAGTTACACAATTTGTCATAAACCTTAAAACCCCAGGTGTAAAAATGTTTTTGCAATCCAATCTCTCAAGGCATGAGAATTAGCTTCAGTTCTTGAAGCTGATGTGCTGGAAACAGGATATATGGCATGAGTGACTCTGTCAAGGGCCAAATTGTAATGGTTAGGTAACTAGGCCAAAGCATCTCAGACAAAACAGGTCTTGGGGGTCATTCCCTGTAGGTACTGATTTGTACCAAAAGGTGGTCCAAAGAAGGAACTGGTAAACAAAAGGATTATGAATGTACCAAGGCATTATCCCATGAGCACATTGTAGTCACAGACCAGGCAGACAGATGGCAACAGAACAAGCTAAAAGAGGGAGGGACTGTGATCCTCTGGATAATTTTCTGCTAGAAAACCTTCTCTTCTCTTCTCTTCTCTTCTCTTCTCTTCTCTTCTCTTCTCTTCTCTTCTCTTCTCTTCTCTTCTCTTCTCTTCTCTTCTCTTCTCTTCTCTTCTCTTCTCCATTTATTTGATACCTACCTGAACACATGACAACAATATTCCCATAACCACAGACTGTTCAGAATTGTTTTGAAAAAGATGACAAAAAGTTCAAAGTTTTGATTTGTCCCCAAATAGCCTAGATCAGAAAGCTGAGTCTGTATGTGTAAGTGTTTCCAACAGACGCTGAAGCCACAGGTATCTCTTCAGTCATTCCTGTTACAGGGCAACATATGGTAGAGATAAGCGAGAAGAGAAGAGAAGGAGAAGGAGAAGAGAAGAGAAGAGAAGGAAGGAGAAGAGAAGAGAAGAGAAGGAAGAGAAGAGAAGAGACTTTGACTTGTAGCACACCCTTTATTAAGTCAATATTCCAGCAACAACAAGAAAAAAATAAATTCAAATAAAACATATGTACAATCACAACCCCAATGGGAAAAAAAACAATACAAATAAATGGCATACTGGTTGATATCGCTTAGAAATTCACAACCAGTTTTCCATTGGTATCATTGTTCAAAACACCATTAACTCCCCAAACAGAAAGAAGCTCTTCAATATCAGACACCATTTCATAATATACAAACTCTGTTTTTAAGTGTGCAGTCACCAGACCCCTGAACATAATTTCAGGCTCCTCAGACCCTGTCCCCATCATCTTATTCCTTCTAGTCTGCCAGATGCTGATTTTAGCTTGACCTACTAGGAAATGAATCAAATAAACCTTGCCACACTGTTCACAGAATACCTATGACCAAAAATAAACTATCATTTAGATCCACCCCCAAACCACTGAGCCATTGCTGCAGCAAAGCAAGCCACAGGTACTCCAAAGTCTCCTCAACCTGACAAAAATAACAATGGCTTCCACCATTGTTAATCCAGCTGCTATAAGAAACCTTTGAACACTGCCAGAGTTGAGCATCCAACTCTGAATGGAAGGGTTATAAAAAAAGAGGTTCCTCACCAATGTTGTAATAAAACTGAGAGCAGTCTCTTTTGGTCCTTAAAACAGTCCTCCAAGTATAGAGAACTGACTGATTAAAAAAAAAAGGATGTGAAAGTTCAACATCTCCCAGGTCGAGAAGAAACCGGTGCTTATGACAGTCAAGGTTCCCACAGTTATGAAGCAACATGGATGTTGTTTTAAACTATAGCAACTGCTATTTATACCACTGTTTGTACCACTGTACAGTCTGAAGGCAAAACGGCACTATGCAGGTCAATTAGGCCCCGGCCCCCTTACAATACAGGCAGGAACAGAAGAGCAGATCTCAGCCAATGAAACCCACTGCATAAGTCCACCAGTCTTTTTTGAATGTCCTTAAGAAATGTCTCTGTAGGATCAACAACGGTGGTGTGGTGCCAGAGTATGGAAGCAGCCAAGTTATTGGCAACCAAGGTGTTAGAATTATTGTGTAAACATTCTTCTGTTTACATTGAATGATCATATCTTCTGTCTTTATAAGTTTACATTACATTGTTGTTTTATTAAGTCTGCAAGAAACACATTTATACATTTACACATATAACATACATACACATTCACACATATAAGATGCATATAAGACACAGACTTTCACGTATGCCACGTACACCATGTAACGTATACACATTCCACAGTATGCTTTTACCATATATGGTAAGGAAAGAGCCAAGAATGCTGTTTATTAAATGCTGTAAACTGAGTTTTATGTAACCCACGTGATTTTACTGTGAAAGTCTGGAATAAAACCGCTGCAAGGAAGCTGATGCTCTGGAGACCACTTACTCTTTGTTCAGTGAAAGGTCACTTCCCTTGTTTCGGGAGCTGAGCTCAGAGGACGAGGTTTTTCCTCCTTGCGCAAGTAAAAAGAAAGGTGTTGGTGTATTTTTTCTTTGTTATTTGTGAATGATTTGAACCGATCACAAGGTACTCCCCCTTTAGGACAGCTGAGACTGGACCAAAGCCCACCAAGACAATTGAGCACTTACCTTTGCAACTAAATCCTCCTGGAAGTCATTGGTCCACAGAAACACATGCAAGCTTTTCATTCCCTCCCTGTTCCACTGTAACCCAGCTGGCAATACTAGCTCCACTTTATTATAACACCCACCTAGCAAAAGTCAATCACCTTAAGACTGGTTAACCTTAGCAGAAAAGGCTTGTTCATTTAGTATCAGTTTCTGCTCAAAGACATTAATATAATTTTGCCCAGTTATAAAAACTCATTGCATTACTTTTGCCCCAGGATGGCACAGACCACCCCCACGCAGAGAGGCACCCCACCAGAAAACGGGTGACCCGCCACCACAAGACCACAAGGCAGCACCCCCCCCCCCCCCCAAGCCCACCACCAACAACAACTGGGGCATGCATTCAGATGCAAGATGGTAGCCACAGCTCTCCAGTCTCAGGAAGTCATCAGGTACCTGCAGTCCCCGGAATCCACCCCAGCCAACCTACAGGCTATACTGGGAACCTGAGAGATTCAAGTTCATCCAATTGGTTTTTAGAAGTGGCAGACATTCTCTCCAAAACTAATGTGATCTAGAGGTAAATTTCCATCCATTTTCTTCCGCTTATCTGGGACCAGGTCTCGGGGGCAGTAGCCTAAGCACAGAAGCCCAGGCTACCCTCTCCCCAGCCACCTCCACCAGCTCATCCGGAGGGACTCCAAGGCGTTCCCAGGCCAGCTGAGAGATATAATCTCCCCAGCGTGTCCTGGGTCTACCAAGGGGCCTCCTCCCGGTGGGACATGCCCGCAACACCTCACCCAAGAGGCGGCCAGGAGGCATCCTAATCAGATGCCCGAGCCACCTCAACTGGCTCCTCTTAATGTGGAGGAGCAGCGGCTCTACTCTGAGCCTCTCCCGGACTGCCTCACTCCTCACCTTATCTCTGAGGGAGAGGCCAGCCACCTTTTGAAGGAAACTTATTTCTGCCGCTTGTATTCGCGATCTTATTTTTTCGGTCACTACCCAGAGCTCGTGGCCATAGGTGAGGGTAGATACATAGATCGACCGGTAAATCGACAGCTTTGCTTTTACACTAAGCTCCCTCTTCACCACAACAGACCGGTGCAGCGTCCACATTACTGCAGAGGCAGCCCCAGTCCATCTGTCGATCTCTCGCACCCTTCTCCCGTCACTCAGGAACAAGACCCCGAGATGCTTGAACTCCTCCACCTGGGGCAGCAACTTGTTCCTGAGCCGGAGAGGGTACTCCACCCTTTTCCGGCTGAGGACCATGGCCTCAGACTTAGAGGTGCTGATTATCATGCCAGCCATTTCACACTCTGCTGCGAACCGTTCCACTGCGAGCTGGAGGTCACCTCTTAAAGAAGCCAACAGGACTACATCATCCGCAAAAAAATAGGTGACAAAGTGCAGCCCCCTGAGGGAGTCCAACACCCACAGGAAACGAGTCCTACTTATTACCGGCTATATGGACCAACGCTCACTGCGTTTGTACAGAGACTGAATGGCCCGCAACAACGGGCCAGACACCCCATACTCCTGCAGGACCTCCCACAGGATACCCCAAATAACAAAGTCGAATGCCTTCTCCAATTCCACAAAGCACATGTAGACTGGTTGGGCAAACTCCCATGCACACTGAAATATACCTGAGAGGATGAAGAGCTGGTCCAGCATTCCACGACCAGGACGAAAATCGCATTGTTCCTCCTGGATCTGAGGTTCGACTAAAGGGCAGATCCTCCTTTCCAGCACCCTGGCATAGACCTTACCGGGGAGGCTGATGAGTGCGATCCCCCGAAGTTGGAGCACACCCTCCGGTCTCCCTTCTTAAAGATGGGGACTACCATCCCGGTCTACCAATCCAGTGGCACTGCCCCAGATCTCCACACAATGTTACAGAAGCATGTCAACCAAGACAGCCCTACAACATCCAGAGCCTTCAGGAACTCAGAGTGAATCTCATCCACCCCAGGGGCCCTGCCACCAAGGAGTTGTTTAACCACGTCAGTGACCTCACCCCCAGTGATGGGCAAGTCATCCCCCTCATCCCCAGACTCTGCTTCCACTACAGAAAGCGTGTCAGTGGGATTCAGGAGGTCCTCGAAGTATTCCTTCCACCGTCTGACTATAGCCTCAGTTGAAGTCAGCAGCACCCCACCCGCACTATAAACCGTGTGAGTAGAGCACCGCTTTCCCCTCCTGAGTCGCCTGATGGTTTGCCAGAATCGCTTTGATGCCATCCGAAAGTCGTTTTCCATGGCCTCACCCAACTTCTCCCACACCAGAGTTTTTGCTTTAGCCACTGCCCGAGCTGCGTTCCACTTGGCCTGCCGGTACCTGTCAGCTGCCTCCGGAGTCCCGCAGGCTAACTAAGCCCGATAAGACTCCTTCTTCAGTTTGATGGCTCCCTTCACCTCCGGTGACCACCATCTGGTTCGGGAGTTACCACCACAACAGGCACCAACCACCTTGCAGCCACAGCTTTGGGCAGCAGCCTCAACAATGAAGGTGTGGAACATGGTCCATTCGGACTCAATGTCCTCAGCCTCCCTCGGAATGCTGTCGAAGTTCTGCTGGCGGTGGGAGTTGAAGATCTCGCAGACTGGGGCTTCTGCCAGGCATTCCCAGCACACCCTCACAACACATTTAGGTGCACCAGGTCTGTCCAGCATCTTCCCACGCCACCTGATCCAACTCACCACCAGGTGGTGATCAGTTGACAGCTCAGCTCCTCTCTTCACCCGAGTGTCCAGAACATACGGCCACAGATCTGGTGATAAGATTACAAAATTGATCATCGACCTGGGACCTAGGATGTCCTGGTGCCATGTGCACTTATGGACATCCTTATGTTCGAACATGGTGTTTGTTATGGACAAACTGTGGTTTGCACAGAAGTCCAATAACAAGACACCATTCGGGTTCAGATCGGGCAGGCCGTTCCTCCCAATCACGCCCCTCCAGGTCTCACTGTCATTGCCCACGTGAGTGTTGAAGTCTCCCAACAAGACGATGGAGTCACTGAATGGAGCACCTTCGAGCACCCCACCCAGCGACTCCAAAAGGGTGGGTACTCTAGACTGTCATTCGGTGCATAAGTGCAAACAACAGTCAAGACCCGTTCCCCGGCCCAAAGGCGCAGGGAAGCAACCCTCTCGTCCACCGGTGAAAACTCCGACGTACAGGCAGCGAGCCGGGGGGATGCAAGGATACCCACCCCAGCTCACCACCTCTCACTGAGGGCAACTCCAGATTGAAACAAAGTCCAGCTCCCTCTCCAAAGTGCAATCAGTTGGCTAAGATGTAGTGATAAAAAATTGGTAGTTCTAGATTGCCATTGTGTTCTTACTTTTGTAGACTTTTAAACGTATTCGTGATGGTTTAATTTCCATAAAAAATTTGAAATGTTTGAGTCTTGTGACTTAAACCAAGCAATAGAGGGTTTATTAAGGATCAGTGTGACTAGATAATGGATTTTTGGCAAAACCATCATTTTAGCAACTCTCCCCATGAGTGTTATCAGTAAAGCAGTCCAGCATGTGAGGTCATCCTCTACCATTTTCAGTAAAGGATTATGATTTAGCTGTGCCAAGTCTGAGAGCCTGGCAGAAAATTTTAGACCTAAATATCTAATGTTACCTGATTGTAATAGAGCGATGGAGGTGTTCTGGAAGTCGCAATTCAGAGGCAGAACTGTTGATTTACTCCAGTTGATGGCACAGTCTGATATAGATGAGAACTTATCTATAAGTGTGATTGTCTACCCAATCACAAGGCTTGTGAGTTCCCAATACATCATCAGCTTATACACTTATTGTATGGTCTTTATTTTCAGTTTGAATTCCTTTAATATCTACATTTTGTTGGATTGCTGCTGGTAGTGGCTCTGCATCTAAAGAGACAACTGTATTTTCAAATTTGTTACTGGAACAGTAGTCTGTTACATTTATTAGTCTGTGTATTATTGGATGTCTACCCTAAATAAAAACTGTTTGATCAGGATGTATAATGGGCGGTAACTGGATGGGAGTGTAGGGTCTTTGCCAGGCTTAAGAAGCAGACTAATATATTTCATATTTGGAGATAGTTTTGATCGTTCTGAATTCAAATATACCATTCAAGTGGGTGCTAGCGTAGGCCAAAATTATTTTAAAAATCTGTGGGAAAACCATCTGGAACTGGGGCTTTATTATTTGAAAGACAGTATGCTTCATGGAATTCAAACATTGAAAGAGGTGAATCCAGAGCCACAATCTGTTCGTTGTTTAGCTTTGGCAGATTTATATTATTCAGAAATTCTTCAATGGCAGCATCAGATGGATTAATCTATGATGAGTATAAAGCTTCATAAAAGATTTATTTATTTGTTGTAGATCATAAGTAATGTTCCCAGTCAAGTCTTTAATAGAACAAATAGTTCTTTTTTCTTTATTTAATTTAAGCTGGTTAGCAAGGAATTTTCTGGATTTATTTCTATATTCAAAGTTCTCCAAATGCAGCCTTTGCACCAGAGATTGTGTCCTCATATCAATGATTTCATTTAATTCCAGTTTCAGTTTTTTCAGTCTACTAATTATAAGTCACTGTATGACATTTAACTGATTAACAATTTTTAGGCTCTTTTCTCTCAACCCAACTCCACGTACATTCTCTGTGACAAAACCTCAGTGTTATGTTTAAACTAACTGGTGGAGTTTGTGTGTGTGTGTGTGTGTGTGTGGTGTGTGTGTGTGTGTGTGTGTGTGTGTGTGTGATCGTGTGTGTTTGTGAAGTACATTCCAGCGTTAAAGGGGATGTAAACAAACTATGGATGGATACATTGATGTCCTGTACAGGTTTGCTTTTATGGACATCTGAGTTGATGTTGCATTTTTTTTGTGGCCTTCATACATTAATTATAGTTCATGGTGTGTTCTCATATGCGGTTGAATAAGGTAGTTGTGTTGCTCTGTGGCATAGACAACTCTATATCACTCTTTACATATGATTTGTTCTTGGTTAACATCACTTGCCCTAAATCCAAAGTATGTGCAAACTATGAATGATGATAGACTTTATGGGCTTCATCTTCTTCTGTGTCAAATGTTTGATTTTTTGTTGTATAGGAGTAACATGGTGTTACTCATCCAGATTAGTTCAGGAAACTTTGCAGTAGAAGAAACACCTGTGGTTGGCATATGCATGCATGTCACCATACAGTGATTTAGGGGGCATTTGATTTGCTTTTGCTTTGCATTCTATTGATGGAGCACACATTTTCACTACCACTCAATTACAGTCATTTAATGGTGGGAAACCTAAATCATGATCGAGATTAAAATTTGATTAAGACACCTTTACTTGAGACAGCTTGCAATTAGCTTTCAGTTGTTAGCAGTGACAGTTAACAGAAAGCTAACAGAAAGACAGAAAAGGGTTGGATTTGATCTTCAACACCTGCATGAAGTGAATGCCCAACTGACTTTGGTAAATGGACTGGAAGCCTCATTCACAAGCACTTTTTCTATACCTGTCAAGTGTCTTGTCAAAGTTTTGAACACACACTCAAACAACTGTATCAGAGGCAGAGTTCATTGTCTTACCTAAGGATACATCACATGCAGAAGATGTGAAGAAAGAAGCACTGATGCAGAGCAGACAGGAAAATGTTTAAAAAAAAAACCCAACTAAACAAAAAATTGCAGCAGACTTGTCCTGTCACTTGCATGGAAATCAGTCCACAGCTATAGCAAACAATTGAGGAAGTTGGTGAAGTTATAGGTATAGTTAATGAAAGGATGAACAGTAACTACATGCTTCTGACAAGTTTTTTTGTTTCTTATTTGAAAAACAACAACACGCCACACCTCTCTTATTTTATGCCTCAAGAACACACTACGTCCTGCATTTCTTATTTAACTTTACAGTGAGATAGTGCCAGTAATGCATAGACACACCTGCAAAAAATATAGAGTTATGCATTGCATAACTCTATATTTTGTTTTCTCTCCTGAGGGAAAAGATTATGAATGTAATGCAACTAGTGTAAGAAGAGTAAAAGGCTCCTCAATACACAACTTGGAAGTTGCTGCAAAAACTCATCAATTTTTACCAAATATTTTAAGAAAAACTCAAAGTATTTGGTACTTTAAGACAAACTGACTGGCTGCAGAGTCTTCTGTAGCAATCACTGTCTATCTGTTTCTGCATATGTGTATGTGTGGGTGCATTTCTTACTCCCAGGCTGACTGTAAAATTGCTAGCTTCCAATAGGTTATTGACCGGCGCCAGAGGAAGATGATGACATCACCTCCAAAGCAATAGCAGGACAGAAATTGAGACAAGTGGTAGCACAGGCAGAGAGAAAGATGCAGATGGAAGAAAAAGGTGGAGCGATGGAGAAGAGAGCGCTTTTAATTTGTGTTTTGCTGAACCTAGCAGCTCCTGTCACTGAGGCAAAGAGGGGAAGAAAAGGGATGGTGATGAATGAGTGAATAAAAAAAAGCATAAAAGTTGAGAATGGAAGAGAGCTAGAGATGTAAGAGTATATACAAAAGCCTCAAGGACATAAAAGATTATTTAATGGTTCCAGTGTTGTAGAGTGCCTGTTAGGTTGTTAGAGGCAACCAATTAATGTACTGGATGGGAAGATGTGAAGAAAGTAAAGTGCCATGTCCTCATTTATCTGAATCATGATATGGAAGTGTTAAGAAAGAGTGCGAGATAGTTCTTATTATTTCTTATTCAGTTTTTGAAATAAGTAATCATGGATTGGTGAGTGGACTGTACTGCATTGTCTCTGTATGTTTTTCTGCAAAGTGTGTTTATATTCTGTTCCCTTAAGCAAACATGAGTCATCATTTCCAAAACAGACACTGCCCACTCTGTGCTGTAGCACACTGTTTATGTATTTGCATATGTGTGAGCACTAACATGTAATCATCATAAACAACTACTTCCAACTCAGTTAAAAGTATATAGACACACATACCCAGAAACATTTCACCAGAGTAACACCAGAGACATTAGGACACATTCAACCACACTTATTCACAGAGAAAGCTGTGCTTCCATAATTCAGGCAACTTCCTTTTGGTGATGTGTCATTTGCTAACGAGCTGGCTCTAAGAGCCGATTCTTTATAGCTAATGCCTGAGCCGACTTGGGGGAGAGCCGAATCTTCCTCAGCTCTACTGAGTATCCATGTAGGCAGGGGTGGGGCTTTATTTTGATGGTCAGACCATGCGGCCAATCATGTGCAAAGAGAGAATAGGAACATACCATTATGTGAAAGAAGCAAATCGGGCAGATGCTCTGAAGACAGTGAGATTAATCTACTGTAGACAGAGCGAGACAGGCGGATTTTAATACATGCAGCCTTTATTTAATGGTTTGCTGTGGTTACTGAGGTTCTGTGTTCAGTTGGTCACTTAATTTTTTGATTAAAATGTTAAACAGTAATAATGCAATTTCTTTGAGACAAAAAAAAATGCATTAAAAAAGGGTGTTATGAATACGCTGAATGAAAAATTGCTTACCATTACACAAACCATTCAAAATTGCTAAATTAGGATATAATAGAAGGCTCTGAGTGATACTAAACAAAGCGCTATTTAGGACCTGTAAGGTGGGTCTTGAAAAGAGCCGGATTTTTCTTTGGCACGATGTGTTTCCTTACTAATACTTTGTCCCCCCAGAGTATTGTTTTGAACTTACTAGTGATTCATGAATCGGTAATCATTCAAATCCTCCCAGAATATTCTTTGTTTTTATATATATATATATATAAAGAAAAGAAGAGTCCCTACTTTAAAAAAAGAGAAAAAAAAATCTCAGATTCTACTATAGCTTGGTATAGTTCAAAAGCAGTTCAAAGTAATCCTTCTTTAGCTTGTAATGAGTCTTAGTGAAAGTTTCAGTTCATTCACTCTGTAAAACAAGTCACTGGGCATGAAATTTAGCAGTGCACGAACAACCAAACATCACTTTTGGTGCGCACCACCATTCAGACAAACTTTTAAAGTTGTTCGTAAAGTACGAACAAATTCAGGTACAAAAATATTGCTAAATCACTGATTTATGCATGAAACATTTGTATGTACAATTTACAGACAGATTTATGCATAACTGTTAGTAAATGATGGCCAGTGTCTTTTCTTTTGCAAATGTTGTCACTCTTCAGGTGTGAAACACATACCGGTCCTCACAGATATAGAAGTTCCAGCACACACACAGTTACTGGGCCAACACACTGAGCGCTGTGTGGGCACAGCAGAACCAGTCTGCTAAAAAAAGGCTAGTTGTTGCCATGGCTACGCTCAGGCCATGTACCAATCACAGGTCAACTTGATGAGGTAATGTTCTCCAAAGCTTTCAGAGTAACACACAGATACACTCACACTGATTTTTACAGGAAAATACTGTATACATGCAACATACCAACCAAAATAAACACACACATCCACTCATGTCAGTTAGGCAGGATCTGAGGCTGTGGAATAGCCTGAGAATTTCTGTACAACAAACAACTCCCTGTTACATAACGTTATTCCATAACTCTTGCAGCACAAATCACAGAGAGGCAGAGCACTGCAGCAGCTCAGATATACGTCCTGCAGAGCGACTGATGTTGCACTGCGCTCTAATAACCCAATAACTTCCAAATGCTTAAGTTCTTCTACAGAAATTCACTTTCAAGCTTGAATGTCAATTTCATTTGCAAAAGTGACTTCCAAGCTAGAAAACTGTCAATTGTAGGTTTGTTTTGGATCTTAAGTAGGCTGGTGACTTTATTTTCTGTGCATCCATGATTACAATGTAAACTTTACTTGATGGTATCATTAGATAAACTTACTTGAACTTAAATGGCAATAGCAATTTTATTTATATAGCACATTATTATATGTAAACTCATTATGCTTAACAGAGAAGTCAAAAAAACATAAAATCCTTTGTAGGTTTACAATGCCTTAAGGCAGTGAGAACAGCAAAAGAAAAAGCAAAAAGACCTTAAGATTATTTTCGTGATCCTGGGCCATTGGCCCAATACGTCTTATGGGCTCTGAGTTGTTTGTTTAGTTTTAATTAGGATTTTAGTTTGTTTTCTGTTTAGTTATTTGTGTTTAGTTCCTGTTTCCCTCATGTTTTTCCCATGATCTGTGTTCAGGTGTTGTTATCCTTCAGTGTCATGTCTGTGTTATGTTTCATTTCCAATGTCCTTCTGTTTGGTTAGTGTTCCTGTGTCTGTCTTGTCCCTTCTGTGTTTAGTTCCCTTCCCATTGTTTCCTTGTGTGTGGTTTTTAGGTTCCCTCTCCTGTGGCTTTAGAGTCCAGTTCTCCCTGTGTTTTCCATTAGTGTCCCTCTCTTGTCTTGTGTCTGTCTTCCATGTGTTGTCAGCCTGTGTTCAAGTGGGCGTCTGTTTTGTCCTCTCTGTGTCAAGTCTGCCTGTGCATCATGGTTGGTCACTTCCTATCTTCTTTTGAAAGTCTCGTGTTCCTTGTGCTTTGTGTTTAGTTTTGCTTCCCCTTGTCTTGTCAGTGTAATTATGTTCAGCTATCCCCTCATTATTCCTTTGTGTATTTAGTGTCTGCATTTCCCCTTGGTCAGTGCCGTGTTGTCATTCTTCTGCTGTGTGCCTGTGTATTTAGTGTTTCGAGTTTATTTTTGTGCTGGCTCCCATCCAGTATTTCGTGTCTCCTGAGTTCAAGAAAAAAATATTAAGTTTGACTTTAGTCGTGTCTCGTGAGTCCTGCTTTGAGGTCCTCTGCCTTGCCTGCCACAGCAGCAATCCTGACAGATTCATCTTTTTGCTGATGAAAACCAACATTTGGAGCTGAAAAGTGCACAAGTGACAAAACTCCAGTTCCTCTAAAGGCCATTTTAGGCTGTCTCCAGAAATGTTTCTGTAGGGCTGCAGTTCATGGCTGCAACTTTCAGAACAAACTTCTTACCATTAGCTGATAACTTAGCACTCCACTCCATTATCCAAATATGATCACTTGTGGCTGCAGAAAACACAGTGGTGGCCAAAATGCTAAAATTAATGCTTCATCATGTGCATTCCACAAACCAACAGGTGATGTTACATTAGCCACCGTGATCATTTATATAGTCTGTTATTTAAAAAAAAACAGTAATTCATAACACATTTTTTCATCCTTTGCTTTGTAGTTCATCTGACTGTTTAATTTAACCATCTCTCTCCACATTTACTCAAACATCACAGACTGATAAGACCACTCTGCTCTGCACTTCAATATTCAGCCCAAACCTTTACTTTGTGACAGTTCATATGACTTCTAACTCACTTCGGAACAAATCTGTCCACAACCTACCTCTTTTGATATAAATTGCATAAAATCTGTCCAACTCTGTTAGACACATATTCTACAGAATGCCATTGTGACTACAGGATATGAGTGACTGCATTTCTCCTCATTCTGCATCATAAAGTGGGTAGGATTTCTCTCATGCAGCCCCGTTATGTCTCAACACATATCTGGCTGTGCATGTCCAACGTGCATTATATATTTCACTGAGTGGCTACATGTCAGCTCCTTTAATTCAATAACTTTGAATATGCATATAGCTTGTCCCCATGGTGAAAGTCTAAAGGAGGCCAGGTGTGTGTATATGTATCGGCATGCATATGCATATTTACATTAAATATATTCTTAAATCTAAATATACTATTTGAATTGATGATTTTTATTGCAGAAAACTGGATATACAGTGAGAAAAATATTCACCATAATACGTCATCTGTTTTCATTCATGGCCTTTACAATTCAAATCTCTTGAATAAAAATATTTAAAGGATTTTCTCCACTTCACACAACCTGGGTCTCATTTTTCTAGTTTAGAATATTATTGGAAAAAGAAAGGTCCATCCCATGAAGTCATGATATACACTGCTCAAAAAAATAAAGGGAACACTTAGACAACACAATATAACTCCAAGTAAATCAAACTTCTGTGAAATCAAACTGTCCACTTAGGAAGCAACACTGATTGACAATCAGTTTCACATGCTGTTGTGCAAATGGAGTAGACAACAGGTGGAAATTATTGGCAATTAGCAAGACACACTCAATAAAGGAGTGGTTCTGCAGGTGGGGACCACAGACCACTTCTCAGTACCTATGCTTTCTGGCTGATGTTTTGGTCACTTTTGAATGTTGGTGGTGCTTTCACACTCGTGGTAGCATGAGATGGACTCTACAACCCACACAAGTGGCTCAGGTAGTGCAGCTCATCCAGGATGGCACATCAATGTGAGCTGTGGCAAGAAGGTTTGCTGTGTCTGTCAGTGTAGTGTCCAGAGGCTGGAGGTGCTACCAGGAGACAGGCCAGTACACCAGGAGACTGGAGGAGGCCGTAGGAGGGCAACAACCCAGCAGCAGGACAGCTACCTCCGCCTTTGTGCAAGGAGGAACAGGAGGAGCACTGCCAGAGCCCTGCAAAATGACCTCCAGCAGGCCACAAATGTGCATGTGTCTGCACAAACGGTTAGAAACCGACTCCATGAGGATGGTATGAGGGCCCGACGTCCACAGATGGGGTTGTGCTCACAGCCCAACACCGCAGGATGCTTGGCATTTGCCATAGAACACCAGGATTGGCAAATTCGCCACTGGCGCCCTGTGCTCTTCACAGAAGAAAGCAGGTTCACACTGAGCACATGTGACAGACGTGACAGAGTCTGGAGACGCCGTGGAGAGCGATCTGCTGCCTGCAACATCCTTCAGCATGACCGGTTGGCAGTGGGTCAGTAATGGTGTGGGGTGGCATTTCTTTGGAGGGCCTGCACAGCCCTCCATGTGCTCGCCAGAGGTAGCATGACTGCCATTAGGTACCAAGATGAGATCCTCAGACCCCTTGTGAGACCATATGCTGGTGCAGTTGGCCCTGGGTTCCTCCTAATAATGGAGGACAATGCTAGACCTCATGTGGCTGGAGTGTGTCAGCAGTTCCTGCAAGATGAAGGCACTGAAGCTATGGACTGGCCCGCCTGTTCCCCAGACCTGAATCCGATTGAGCACATCTGGGACATCATGTCTCGCTCCATCCACCAACGTCACGTTGCACCACAGACTGTCCAGGAGTTGGCGGATGCTTTAGTCCAGGTCTGGGAGGAGATCCCTAAGGAGACCATCCGCCACCTCATCAGGAGCATGCCCAGGTGTTGTAGGGAGGTCATACAGGCACGTGGAGGCCACACACAATACTGAGCCTCATTTTGACTTGTTTTAAGGACATTACATCAAAGTAGGATCAGCCTGTAGTGTGTTTTTCCACTTTAATTTTGTGTGTGACTCCAAATCCAGGCCTCCATTGGTTAATAAATTTGATTTCCATTGATGATTTTTGTGTGATTTTGTTGTCAGCACATTCAACTTTGTACAGAACAAATTGGTTTTCTAACTCTTTCCAGACTGATAGATGTCAGTTACTTTGTTTCACATCTATTCTTGAGTTTATTTAGATTGTGGAATAATGTGCTGCTTCTTAAAATCGATTAGCCTACTTCTATTTAGCCTACTATTTCCAGCAATAAGTCAGACTCATTTCCTGTGGGTGTTGGACTTCACCAGGGCTGCTCTTTGACACCGATTCTGTTCATAATTTTAATGGACAGAATTTCTAGGTGTAGCCAAGTGGCGGAAGGCTTCCACCTTGGAGGCCTCAGAATCTCATCTCTGCATTTTGCATATGATGTTGTCCTGTTGGCTTCATCAGGTGGTGACCTCCAGATCGCAGTGGAATGATTCACAGCTGAGTGTGAAGCGGCTGGCATGAGAATTAGCACCACTAAGTGTAAGGAAATGGTCCTCAGCCAGAAAAGAGTGGAGTGCCCACTCCAGCTCAGGAACAAGTTGCTGCCCCAGGTGGAGGAGTTCAAGTATCTCTGGGTCTTATTCATGAGTGACAGGAGAAGGGAACGGGAGATCAACAGACAGATCAGGGCTGCGTCTGCAGTGATGCGGACGCTGCACCGGTCTGTTGTGGTGAAGAGGGAGCTGAGCGTGAAAGCGAAGCTATCGATTTACTGGTTGAGCGACGTCCCTACCCTCACCTATGGTCATGAGCTCTGGATAGCGATGGAAAGAACAAGATTGTGAATACAAGTGGCAGAAATTAGTGTGTAGCGTGTAGCTAGTGACTGAACTAGAAATTGAACTCAGCTTGGTTAATCACATTTAAGTCATAATTTAACGGGGGTTAAGTACTTTTTCACATTGGGCCATGTAGGTTTGGATAGCTTTTTTTCCCTTGATAAACAAAATCATAATTTAACAACTCCATGCTGTATTTACTCAACCTAATTTTGTCTTATATTAAAATTTGTTTGATGATCTGAAACATGACAAATATGCAAAAAATATCTGCAGGCAAACACCTGCATCGGTTTAACTGTATTCAGGATGACTATGGATAGAACAACTATGTTTGTGTAATTATTGCTACCTGGGTATTGAGCAAGAGAAGAAAAGTAATGAGTGGTCAGTTTTAAAGTTACAGTGTATAAAAATTTGCAGGTAACTGAGTCCTGTTTTCTTACCCCTCTCAATTCAAGTGCATAAGCCAGACTGCGGTGGCCGCTGTAGGCCAAAAGTGTTTTAGTCAGCCAAGAATGATCAAAAACTTTAAATTTAGACTGTATTTCATAATAGCCATGACCGATGACAACAATATTTTCGCTAAGCACTGCTGTTTTTGCCTTGGTTACATACTGTTAGCCTCTGGTTGCTGCTCTATTAGCTGGAAGTAGTGAAGCTGTCTTTGGAGAGGATGCAACTTTGTTGGACTCTGATCTTTAGAGAATAAACTCTCATACAATTTGAGAATGTAATCAAACTATTTATCACAGGGAAAGGGTGATTTTTATGACACAAATATGACTGTTTCTGTGACACAAAATAAACTTTTAAGATGTTTTCAGGCGAGAATGCAGATGTGTAAACCTCAAATATCTGCTTGATTTATCAAGATATCGCTTAATTGCAAAAGTCCTCCGACGTTTTTGGGGTTTTGCGTTCCTGCTGTCAGCTGACCGGCCAATCAAGACTCGCTTTACAGGGAGAAGAATGCCTGACTCCCATCACATCCTTTTCAAATCCCAGGTGGCTTTCGCCGCTGAGTGGGAGTTAAACACAGATATAATTCACTCAAATGATCTCTAACGGCTGATGTTCTGTTTATTTCAGTGTTTCATTTGTTCCTGAGCAAATCAGTTTGACTAAAATAAAAGTTAAGCTTCATAGCAGGGTAGTTTTATATAATTTTAATTTCTTACTAGAGAGCTTTCATTATATTTGGAAATGAATCATTCACCCACCTGTATTCCTTGATGTAGAAATGTGGTGTTTTAACAGCTTATTTTCAATTAAAAGCTGACATTAAATTTTAAACAAAGGAGTAAAAGTTCAGTTTCTGTTTTAATAGCTTCTATTCCACAGCTGTGTTTCACACTGTCATGGTTGCTTGTTGACAAGAGCTATGCTGAGGTGAGGGCAGGCCATGCAGATATAAAGAGTAGACCATCCAGTAAGCTAATGCTAATTAGCCCCCACCCCTCAACACACACACACGGGTTGAAATTTTTTTCTGTCTACAACCCTGAATCTTACAACAAATCCTCACTAAATGTATTACGTTTGCTCTAGTATTCATCTTATTTTGAAGGGGTCTGTACCTGATTCTAGAGCCTGACGGAGCTCTACTGGTCCAGTGGATGCTGGTGGGGCTTGGTACAGAGAATCATCAAGACCTAGAGAGAACACACATGCAGAAGAAGAGGAAGTCAGTAGAAAAAAATCACTGTGTCAGACAGAAAATATGCTGTTCCTCTGGGCTAAGAAACATGGATATGCATTATTCTGTACAAATTATCAAGTCTGCTATTCAGGCTCCAGGCTATAGTTGGTGAATTATATGATATTTTTCATGCAGTCCTGCTGAATTATGAAACTCCTCACCTACTGCCCTCAGAAGACAGAACTATAACACATTTATTTATTATTTTTCATGTGGGAGGAGGTCGATTTATTTTTAAATAAGTGATGGAATGAGAAGATGGGGATTAATCTCATATCTATAAGCACAGAGCTGGAGTCAGGGCATGGTTAGACTCATAAAAAATGAAACCAACAGAGAAGGAGCTAACCTGGCTCTCTACAACATTTAAAACACACCTTCCAGCATATGTAAAGCTAATAAACATGTTGGTTATGTAGCCCAGAAACAGAAAACAGAAATGTGCACATGCTGAAGTGATTTTGTGCAGCATTCAATCTTGAAGTCAGGTATTCAAATGAATAGGTGAGTGTGTTCAAACCTTTGACTGGTATTGTGCATATGTATATATATATATATATATATATATATATATATATATATATATATATATATATATATATATATATATATATATATATATATATAAATAAGCCTATAACTCAATGCCACACACATGGATCCTGGAATGCCTAGAATTATACAAGATCTACAAGACCCTAACAGTCTTCATCAGGAGAACAACACTACTGCCCAACTTCAAGCCAATTGCTCTAGTCACCATCAAGTGTGGGATTTACCAAGGCAATGCTCTATCCCCACACTGAAGGGGCCTGAAGCCCCTCAACCAGATTATCAACAAGACTGGCTACGAATACCAAGTATGAAATGGAGCAAACATCAGCCATCTCCTCTACATGGATGACATCAAGCTGTATGCAGGAATGAATGAGATATCGATTCACTGATCCACACTACTAGGATTTACAGCAATGACATCGGAATGTCATTCAGACTGGAGAAGCGTAGTTGAATGGTAACAGTGTGCTGGGATAATAATCTGGCCAAAGGAGGAGATAGAAGCAACTGACATCAAGACAAGAAAGCTCCTTACCATGCATGGAGGGTTTCACCCCAAATCCAGCACCCTGAGACTGTACGCTAAGCAGAAGGAAGGAGACCAGGGACTATTTAGTGTCAGAACCACTATCCTAGATGAAACAACAAAGATCAATGAGTACATCAGAAAGATGGCCACAAATGATCACATGCTTAGTGAGTACCTCAGGTAACAGAAACCCAGCATAGAAAGAAGAGGAGAAAGAACAGGAACCATCATGGAAGGCCACGCCCTTGCATGGCATGTACCACCGGCAGATTGAAGAAGTAGCTGATATCGAAAAATCTTACCAATGTCTGGACAAAGCTGGGCTGAAGGACAGCACAGAGGCACTAATCATGGCAACACAGGACAAGCTGTAAGCGCAAGATCAAAAGAGGATGGGGTCTACCACACAAGGCAAGAACCCAGGTGCAGGCTGTGTAGAGATGCCCCTGAGACAATCCAGCACATAACAGCAGGGTGCAAGATGGTAGCAAGCAGAGCATACATGGAACGCCATAGTATACAGGAACATCTGTGCCAAATATGACCTCCAAGTATTGTCCTGAGGTCAAGTCCTGAGGTCAAAATGGGATACACACCCACAGCTGGTACTGTAGAGGATGACCGAGCTAAGAGCCTGTGGGACTTTCAGATTCAGACAGACAAACTGGTGATGGCTAACCAACCGGACAAGCAGAGGAAGAAAGCTGTAATGATATATGTAGCAATACCAAGTGACAATAACAAAAAGAAGAAAGAACATATGAAGGTCAAGAAATACCAAGGGCTGAGAGAAGAGCTAGAGAGGATGTGGAAGTTGTTCCTCAACTTGTTCCCCCAAACTGGGAGAGTGGCTCCAGCAGATTCCAGGAACGACATCCAAGATCTCTGTCCAGAAGAGTGCAGTCCTAGGAACAGCTAAGACACTGCACAGGACCCTCCAGCTTGGAGGACAAAGACTGCCCACAGGGTAAGTGGGGAATTTATTTATTTATTATTATTATTATTATTATTATTATTACAAGATTGGATGCTCAAATTTAATATGGCTTCAAAATAATGTTAGTGTGTGCAAGTAATCCCTGAGAGCCAAATGCTCAGGACTCGTACTGCTCCAAAAACTCAGCTTCAAACAGTTGTTGTCACGTATTGCTGTGGCAGGCAAGGCAGAGAACCCCAGGGGGAAAAGCAAAGCTTGGATTTCAGCTTTATTTCCACGAGCACAACACATTAACGAAGCTGGATGGGAGCCAGCAGAGCCAAACACTAAACTCACTTGAATTTAACTTAACTTGAACATGAACAAAACATGAACAACAGAGCACACAGCAGGGAAATCAATCACAATGACGAGGACGTGACAAAGGACAAAGACACAACACAAACAATAAATGCACAAGGGTGAATGAGGGGAGTGACAACAGGTGGGGATCACAGCTGAACATGATTGCAGAGACAAGACCAGGGGAAGCTAAATTAAACATAAAGTGCACAGGACAAAAGACTGTCAAAATGAAACAGGAAGTACACATGATATAAACAAACGAACGACTTGACACATAGGAAAACACCGCAAAATGAAACTAAACACGAGATGCGAGACAATGGACTAAGACATAAGAAACAAAACAGACACAGGAACACTGACAGAACAGGAGGATGTGGGAATCAAAACATGACAAAACTATACATAACTTAAAGAAAGGCTTAGGCTGGAAATGAGAAAAACTAAGAACATAACCCATAACACAGAAAAAACAAAAAATGAAACAAAAGAAGCGCTTAATAGGAAAACAACCCTCAAATCAAAGTACAACCAAAAACACTGTACAATCATGGTAAAAACAATGTACACCCCCTTTCAGTTCTATCATATCAAAACATCATCATAAAATTTATCTGGTCTTTGCCAGGTTTTAAACTTAAGTACTCACCATATGTATTTAACCAAAATGCAACTACCTGTATGCCAAAATACAGGAAGAGTGTGTGAAAAATTGAGTACGCCCTTACTGCTTCTATAGTAATTAACAGGGTAAGTAGACGCCAGGTGCTGCTAATCAAATGTACCTGGTTAACCAATCATCAGCAAGTGTGACCACATCTATAAAATTAGACTTTTTGGCAATGAATTGGTCTGGCGTATTCAGAAAAACATCAGCAATGGTATTAAAGAAGCACTTGTTATTGCCCATCAATCTGGGAAGAATTATATAGCGATTGCCAAACAATTTGAAGCCCACCATTCTGCAGTGAGAAGTCTTATTCACAAGTGGAAAACATTCAAGACAGTTATCCATCTTCTCAGAAGGGGATGTCCCAGCAAATTCACCCAAGGTCAGACCATCCAGTGCTCAGAGAAAATGCAAAACAACCACAAGAATTACATCTCAGAGTCTACAGGCTTCCCTTAGCATATTAGCATTCATGACAGTACAATAAGATAAAAAATGATAGAGTATGGTTTGTTTGGAAAGTTTGCCAGGATAAATGCTCCTCTCTCTAGAAAGAACACAGCAGTACAGCTTTTTTTTTTCCCCAAAACTGCATCTGAATAAACAACAAGATGTGTGGTAGAATGTCCTTTGGGCAGATGAGACCAAAGTGGAGATGTTTGGCCAAAATGCATATCACCATGTTTGGCAAAAGCCAAACACAGCATATCTGAACAAACACCTCATACCAATTGTCAAGTACAGTGCTGGAAGGATTTGGGTTTGTTTTGCAGACCTGGGCACCATGTAGTCATTGAGTCAGCCATGAACTACACCAGTGGTTCCCAATGTGTACAATGGTACTGCAGGGGGGCCGCAGCAATAACAGAAATTCAGTTTGAAATTACTCACAAGTATTCATATATTTATATAAACGTATTTATTTATAAAAAACGTATTTATTTATAAAAAAAAAGTGAATTAAAACTGGTAATAGGAGGTGGTTAGTTTGTGATATTACTCATTACTCTGACCTAAATTTACCGCTCTTGTATTGAAGTTTGTGTCCCAGGGACAAGTGGGTGACATAGTGGCATTAGCACTTTACATATGATGTGTTGTTTGTGTTTTTTTTAAATCAGCAAATCTACAACAGAATGGCTGAAAAAGAAAAGAATCAAGGTGTTGCTATGGCCCAGTCAAAGTCCAGACCTCAACCCAACAAAAATGCTGTGGCGAGACCTTAAGATGGCTGTGCTAAAATGAATGCTCTCAAACCTCAAGGAACTTGAAGTTATAAAGATGAGTGGGCCAAAATTTGTGAGATGTGAGAGACTGATAAGGTCATACAGAAAAATATTACTTTAAGTTACTGCTGCTAAAAACAGTACTACAGGCTACAGAATTATGGGGTGTACTTAGTTTTTACACACTGCTTCTGGATTTTGGATTTGTTTTTATTAAATAAATAGAAAATGTGGTATCAGCTATGTGTTGTTTTATACCTGAGGCTAAGTTCAGATAATTTCAGAAGCTGCTAAGGACCAGATTTTTTTTTTATTGTGTCCTGATATGCAAAACCTTACTATCAGTGGGAACGGTCTTTTTACTGTGACTGTATTTGCAATTTTTCAAAAAAGCAAGAACTTCACAATTTAGACCTCATTGAGTTAATGGGTCTCCATTAATGTCAGTGGCTGCTCAGTGACCTGCTAATGAGTATGCTCAGTACACAGTGACATCACGTTTTCTCTCACCGTGTTTCTCAATGGCCTCGATGAGTCTCCGAACAATCACAGGTGCTTCTTCAGACAGAAGCTCTTTCTCCGCACCTGAGACAGAGAAGGAGAGATAAAAGCCTTTATCACTGCTGTGTATCTGGAGATTATCAGACAAATTTAACATTTGGGTTATTTTAGATGTAATTTCAATTTCATTTGCATAAAACTAATTAGTAATTCAAAAATAATTTACAAATGCCAAAAAGAATAAAAACAAACAAAAAAGTTATATGGCTGCACCCAACAGTTCTGAAGGCTTGCTGAAAATAGTTGCTGAGATAATTTTCTGGGCCAGTTATTAAATAACGAGAGACTGAATATTTTCTTTGCAGCTTATGCAGTCAATCCACTGATGAACCCAAGTGTATGTGACTATGTATCTGTGCATCCATGTGTGTGCCCTCCAGGGAATATGCACAGTCACTCAGAAACACACAAAACACACCCACACAAATACACAGCAGCAACAACATAAAGGCCTTGTAAATGTCAGTGCTGAGTTCATACTCGGGTCAAAACTTCACATGCCACAGTCTGATGACATTACACAAAGGACACGCATATACACAGAAAAATAGTAACTACTTTAGGCACCAAAATACACAAACTACAATTTAAGTACTAATATTTTAATGCTAACATACATATATTACCTATAAAAAGAACTACACATGTATACTACACATGGATACATTAATGTATAGGCACAGCATACAAACAGCTACAGCAGAGATTACACATGAAAACATGGCAGGCTGGTTTATAATGCTGCACATATGCGTGAATGAGATTAAGAGCAAAACTGAATAAAGAGGAAGGCCTCAGTAAACACTTTCCTGATAACTTGTTGGTCTGAGTTGCTAATTTAGAGCTTTAATGATCATGATATTAATTTTAAGGCAAATAGTGTATATTAGTGTGCCTTGCTTGCAATTCACATTTTACTACCCTGTGAAATTGCTGCATCCCTCTATTTCTGTCAGACCAGCCTCACTCATCACAGCCAGCTTCAATCCATCTTTCATATGCAGGCTGTGCTTTTGTCTGTCCCACAGTAAATATTAAGATTACGACATAGGAAAACCAGCAAATGCTTTGTTAGAGACTCCAGAGCCAGCAGATAAAAAACCTTCCTAGGTTTTATCAAAAGAGCTGCAAATTACTTTTATTTTATGAATTGATCAACTAATAGGTTTATAAGTATCTGCATAATCAACTTATTACAAGTAACAAGTGCAATTAAAATTTATAGCATACTGTTATGACACAACTTAAAATTTTAAATATACGTCAGTGAAGAATTCCAAATTTAAACGCAGATTTGATAAAAATGATGGTTTCTAGAATGTTACTTCTTATTTTATGAATCTGGATTTAACATTGTAAAGTATGGCCACTGAGTTTAGTAAAAGCTGTACCATAGCTCACACAGCAACTCTACCATAACATGTTAGTATTCTGTTCATGTCTTCTCTCCTTTGTTCCATCTTTGCTTTCCATTTTCTTGTTTCCCCTCTCACCCACAGTTTATTTTCCTCAAGTTGTTCCTCAACTTGTCCCTATTCTCTCCCTCTCTTTCATCCTCTTAACCACCTTTTCCCCACCTATTAATTCATCTGCGCTTGCTCTTTTCTGCCCGCATAATCTTTCTCACCATATCTTGTCAGCTTAACAGTTCCCTCACTCCTTTATCACAACTTGTCCTTTGATGAAGTCAAACACACGTGAAAAAAAAATCAGTCAAGTTGTGTTTACAGGTGTACAGACCTGATTGATTGTATTTATGTGAGCACAAAGTTGAGACGATTGTTTCAGATGTGTATATGTGTGTGGGTGTCTGTGTGAGCAATGAAAAGGAATGCAGAAGAATTTCCAGAGATATTGGTTGTTAAATGTACAGTACTTTCATTAATGTCACTGTCAAGATGTATAACAAAGGCAATAGCTCACCGAGAGGAGAGGAGAGGAGAGGAGAGGAGAGGAGAGGAGAGGAGAGGAGAGGAGAGGAGAGGAGAGGAGAGGAGAGAAGAGGAGAGGAGAGAAGAGGAGAGGTAAAGATAAATAACAAAATTTTAAAAAGCAGCACGCCATAATAAAGAGGACAAAAGCACACACATGAACAAGGAAATAAAAGAAGGCAGAGATGGAGAAGAGGAGGGGGAGAAAGAAGAGGACAAAAGAGAAGTCAGAATAAGGCAAGAAAGGGCTTGGGAGGAGGGAAGTAAAAAAGGAGAAATGGAAGAGATGTGAAAATTAGAGAAAAAGAATAAAAGAAAAAAGAGGACAACCCAAACAGGAGAAGAAGCTGGGACTAAATCAAAAACATAAGGACAAAGAGGACAAAAGGAAGGAATATAAAATACAAACAAGAGGACAGCAACATAGCAAATACAGTAGTAGACAGGGGGATAGTGAGGTCACAGAAAAGGAGACAGAGAAGAGGACAAAAGAGAAGGGAAAAGTGAGGAAATGAAGAGAAAAATAAACAGGAGAATGAAAACAGAAAACTGTAGAAAAGAAAAAAGGGCAGAAAAGAAGAAAACAGTGAAAGAATAGGACAAGGAAGAAAAGACTGGAGGGTAAAAGCACAGACAAAAGAAGAAGAGAAGAGAACAATGAAGCTGAACAACTCCATTCCTTCAGCTCTGCAGCAGATCAGCCTCCACCCTGCTCTGACAGAGAGGTTAAGAAGCTGTACACAAAGACTAATACACACCTACACACACTCACACACAGTCGAAAGTCAGATAGACTGATAGACATGCACCACAAAAGAAAATTAACCTGACTGCATACACCAGTACAATACAGTACACAAATTGCACAGTGAGAGAGATAGACAGACACACACACCTAAATACGCACACCTACACACACACACACCAACCAACCCCCATCATCTGTCGCTCAAGTGTTCTGTCATTAAAACATGCTCCATTGTACTATAATGCATAGATCTGATACACACACATGTGGTCATACCCTTGTTGTGGTCTCTGATCAGCAGTGTCTGAAAATGATTTATTGATCAGTGAAGCTGGCATTATGAAGTGGGCCCAGACACACACACACACACACACACACACACAAAATACACAGAAAATCTGATCAAGATAAGAGAGTAGAGTTATAGAGCAAGATGTCTATGTATCAGTGGAGCTGCACTGTGCATGTGGAGGCTTCTTATAAGTCATATTAGGACAGTCTCTCGATGTATAATAAATCACATTTAGGTCAAACAGTTGCACCAAAATTGAATTTCATTTATATTAGATGTTCACACATCATTGTGTGTAAGTTTTCATCTGGAGTCCGTGTGCAACATCTCAGACCTTTCTCCCTCTCAGACAGGGCTGCAGTGTTCAGTCCTGCAATAACATCAAGATACACCAGGGGGCAGCTGACTCCAGGCCTGACTGGACAGTGCTGTGGCTTTTTTCAGAGAGCTGCAGCAGAGGGAAACCACATTCAATGAGGAAAGTCTCTGTAATGTCACGTCAGGAAGATGACAAGTTTTAATCACTTCCTCAAGTAAAACTCACAAAATATAATATCCAGGCTAAATGTAATATGCAGGTATGTGCACTACACAGAAATAATGACAATATGTGCTACATTGTGAACCTTTTGAACCAATCTGATCAAAGCTTCACTACTACTTAGCTAAATTTAAAACATCAATTAATTAATTAATTAAAAAAGATAGTCTGAGTCTTAAATTTAATACTGGCAGGCTTCACAGGATTAGGACCCAAATGCAAGACACAGGAAGGCCACGTAATTAGCAAAAGATGAGCTATTTATTAGGCTGATACACAAAAACAATAACATAAAGTACAAAGTCAAGAAAAAAACTAGTAGAACATAGAAGGGGAAACACACTGAAAAGGATACCAGACATTGCAACAAAGGACAAAGGCAAGACAGCAGTATTTATACCCACATAGGCCAACTGGGTGAGTGAACACAGCTGGGAAAATGAGGCACAAGCAGAAGCAATCAGGGAAAATGAAAAACAGGAAGTAAAACAAGAGATAAAACATGAGACATGCACTAACAGGAAGTAAAGTAAAAAGGAAGTGACAAACAGTGATTCCAGAGCAAAATTATGCTATGGACTACTAGGGAAGGCTAGAAAGTTTTCTAGAAATAGCAAACTCACAGATCATAATCCCACCCCAGCTCTGCTGGCTCAGGTTCAGTCAGCTCTGGTTCTTCAGCCATGCCACCCACTGAATGCATTAGCTCTCTGAGTATCCTGAGTTCGGACCTCAGGATACTCAGAGCTAGTGGCTAAGGATACTCCGTAAGCTCTGGCTCCAGATCTAGGATTGCTGCAATGATGCTGAGGTCTTTGTTTTCTAGAAACAAAGACCTGATTAGTCAGTTCATAAACAGTAGGGTTTTATTTTTGTTTGTTTGTGTTTTGTTTTGTTTTTTTTGCAGAAGTTGGTTCCAATGAAAGCTAACCAAATAAAAACAAGTCATATGACTTTGCCTTTTTATTGCAGTGCAAATACTCTGATGCTCCTCCTCATGTGTGCTGAATCTTAAACAGTGCACAGCAAAGAAAATCTTGATCCTTCATCTCCTCCTGACCAATCTACCATGACAGCATCACAGTCTGAGGAAACCCCAGCTTCTCCTCTCCTCCTGGGGGCCCAGCAGAAAACTAAGGCTATGAGGCCAGCATTTCCAGGTTTATTATATGAGCACACTCAGAAAGCCATATAGATATACATTAGCATACATGCATAAACATGCACTCACAGAGCAAACATGGCCACTGCATTTACTTAAAAATTAAACTCTCAGAGTAAAATTGTGACAGTGATAAACCAAACATGAATTTCAATTCATGAAGCACAAATAGACACAAAGATAAATGCTAAATCAGGTCTCCCACACAAACAAAGCCATTTGCAAGTCATTTGTTTTGCTTTGTGACCACATCTACAGTTTAATCTCACCACATTTAATATGTATCTTAAATGCACATTAAATCTGGCTCCTGGCCTGCATACACAATTTCTGCTTTGGGACCTATTCATGTTATAATATACTGGTGCTGGTGATATTTGTTTTTCAGTTTCCAGCACCTTGACTTCAGAAAGGTAATAGAGGCTGTCATTCAATGCTAAATGTTAGGGGAATCCGTGCCATAAATTCCAAAATACTATACCATACAGCAGCACATTAAGTACAATCCATGGATAACCAGGGATGCCAAGTTACGGTTGAAAGAAAAAAAAATACAGCCTTCAAGTCAGAAAATGCTCAACTTTATATTGCTGCCAGGATCAACCCGAGGAGAGTCATTAAGGATGCAAAAGTGGATTAAAGACCAAGACCCATTTCAGGGAAGGCGACTCTGGCATGTATGAGAGGGCATCCATTATCTTACAATACATAAAGGTAATAGACATGCAATCAACAGCAAAAGTAACTTGCTAGCTGAGGAGTTTAACTGCTTCTTTGATACTTATGGCGTGAAAGGGGCAGAGACCAGCACAGCACTACCAACAAGCACTAACGGCATGGCATTTACTCTTAGTATGCAAGATATCAGGAGAGTGCTCTGCAGTATCAGCCCTGGGAAAGCTGAAAAGTCCAGATAGAATCCCAGGTAGGTTACTCAGAATGTGCAAATCAGCTGGCAGAGGTGTTCAGGAACATCTTTAACCTCTCACTGTCTCAATGCATTGCCCCCAAATGGCTCCAGTCTGCCACCATTGTGCCTGTTCCCAAAACAGAAGCAATTAGCAACATTAATGACTTCAGATCTGTGGCTTTCATCTCCACTGTGAAGTGCTTTCAAAAGCTGACCTTAAGACAGATTAAACCTTCACTTCCAACCTCCTTGGACCAACACAAGTTTGCATATATGGGGCCAACAGAGGATGCCATCAAAACTGCTCTCCATGATGCACTGTCTCACATCAGTATACAATTATATAGTATGCTCAGAATACAACTACTCCTCACCCACATTGGAAAGAGCCAATTGAGGTGGTTTGTGCATCTGACTAGGATGTCTCCTGGCCACCTGTTGGTTGAGGTTTTCCGGGGATTTCCTAATGTGAGGAGGCCCCAGGGTAGGCCCAGTACACACTGGAGAGATTATATCTTTTGGCTGGCCTGTGAACACCTTGGGATTCCCCCAGATGAGCTGGAGGAGGTGGCTGGGGAGAAGGAGGTCTGGGCTTCTCTGCTAAGGTTGCTGTTCCCATGACCTGGCGCCGGATAAGCGGAAGAAAATGGATGGATGGAGGGATGGAAAAATAAATACTGGTCTTCCTCTGAATATGCCAGAGGAGGTGGCTGGCAAGAGGGAAGTTTGGATTTCCAGGCTTAGGCTGCTTCCGCCATGGCCTGGCCCCAGATAATGTAGGGAGTAAAAGTACAAAGTTGTCTAAAAATATATATTTTAGGATGTGCTGGGAATGCCTGGCAGAGGTCCCAGTTCACGAGATCTTCAACATCCACCTCCAGCAGAACTTTGACAGCATTCTGAGGGAGGCTGAGGACATTGAGTCCGAATGGACCATGTTCCTAACCTCCATGGTTGAGGCTGCTGCTCAGAGCTGTGGCTGCTAGGTGGTTTGTGCCTGTCATAATGGTAATTCCCAAACCAGATGGTAGTCACTGGAGGTGAAGAGAGCCATCAAGCTGAAGGAGGAGTCCTATCGGGCTTAGTTAGCCTGTGGGACTCCGGAGGCAGCTGACAGGTATGGGCAGGCCAAGCAAAACTCGGCTTGAGTGGTGGCCAAAGCAAAAACCCAGGTGTGGGAGCCTTTTGGTAAGGCCATGGAAAAAGACTTTCAAATGACCTCGAAGCTATTGTGGCAAACTGTGAGGCAACTCAGGAAAGGAAAACAGTGCTCTACTCACATGATCTATAGTGTGGGTGGGGCGCTGCTGTGGTTGAAGAAATACTTTGAGGACTTCCTTAATTCCATTGGCACACCTTCTGTAGTGGAAGCAGAGTCTGGGGATGAGTGGGGATGACTTGCCCATCACCAGGGGTGAGGTCACTGAGGTGTTTAAACAACTCCTTGGTGGTAGGGCCCCTGATTTCCTGAAGGCTCTGGATGCTGTGTGGCTGTCTTGGTTGACACACCTCTGCAACACTGCATAGAGATCAGGGGCAGTGCCACTGGATTGGCAGACCGGGGTGGTAGTCCCCATCTTTAAGAAGGGAGATCGGCGAGTGTGCTCCAACTTCGGGGAATCACACTCCTCAGCCTCCCTGGTAAGGTCTATGCCAGGGTACTGGAAGGGAGTTGAACCTTTCATTTGTTAGTCAAATCTCTGATTCAAGAGGAACAATGCAGTCATTGTTCTGAAATGCTGGAACAGCTCTTCATCCTCTCGAGGATATTCGAGTTTGCGTGTGAGTTTGCCCATCCAGTCATCCGGTCTTGTTGGCTTCATCAGGTAGTGGCCTCCAGCTTCCAGTGGAATGGTTCGCAGTTGAGTGTGAAATGGTGGTGAGGAGTTTAAGCATCTTGTGGTCTTGTTCATGAGGAGAAGGGAGATTGACAGATGGATTGGGGCTGTGTCTGCTAAGCTGTTGATTTACCAGTCAATCTACATCCCTACCCTATGTTTATGAGCGTTGTGTGTTTTGTTGTGCTCGCTGTGCTGAGAATTTCAGCTGTTGGCTACCGGAACTGATCATCATTACCACAGTTTGCTAATGAGCGGCACTAGAAGCAGTAGCGATCATTCGGTACCACCAACCCCCGGTCACCCGTTTGGTACCCAGGGGCTCTGTCAAAATATTTTTTATGCTTTAATCCCATATTAGCGGGTAAAAATTGACCTGCAATAGAGACGTATTTAGGAGGACACTTGTGAATACAAAGCATTACGACATTAAGCTCATGCGAACCCAGTTTTTCAACAAAAACACGGATAACACAACAGCTGCAGTTCTTTTACATGCAATCTGTTTGCACTCAGGTGGCAAGTGCAAAGAGGAGGAGCCATTACTCAGATGGTGAACTCAGGTGGAGCGAAAGGAAACATTTTTCTACCATCCAAAGCAGCAGTACTTTTTTCCTGTAACCACCATTACAACCTTTACTGGGAAACAGCTGGAGGATCCCAAGCTCCAACATGAAGAAAAGAGAACTTTGTAGCTGCTCTATCCACCACCATTTAATTAACACAGCAAAAATCTGCAGTAAATCTACATAAGTTAAAATATGCAAAGGAACTGTTAATAAGACAAAAGTATTTCTTATCCGATTAATCAGTGGAATAATTGATAGAATACTCGATTACTAAAATAATCAATAGTTGCAACCCTAGACATTACCCATCCATTCCATCATATATTCGCTCTGTTGCCATCTGGACTTTAAGATTTAAGATAAAGAATTCCAGATATTTTCGCCACCACAGCCCCAACTGAAGTTCTCATTTTCCAGTAACATTCTAATAGCTCTAAGTCACTAAATGCACAGTAATAGCACCCTGTACAATGTACTTTTTATTTTACAGTGTTGATTTCCTGTTACATATTGTTTTTCAAATTTATTGGACATGCATGCAATGCAACTTGCTATCGTTCACGAGAGACAACAAATTTTATTGCATGTGCCACATGCAATGGCAATAAAACTATTCTATTTCCTCTAACTGCTAGTCATGCAGTCTCTGTTGGCCCAAACAGTATGAAAGCTCTCCAAACGCTGCTGTCAGGAATATCCTGGAGCAGCTATGTCTCTGTAAAGCACATTAAATTACACTTGAAGGACTCCCTTTGACTTTGGGCTAGCACTGTCAGCTCCTCCAGTTTATTTGTCACTGACTATACGTTCCCCATGATGGATGAGTGGAAGCATGGTTTATAACCTAGGATTCTTCAAAACTCTCCATTTTCTCACCGCATCTCTCTTTTTCTTCTTCGGTCCACTTCTCCATCCTCAGCATGTTTTTCTCCAGATTTCAGCTGGAATATCTGCTATTTCCTTTAAGGCAACTGTTGTTATGATTTGGCACTGTGTAAATAAAATTGAATTGAATTGAATTGTTCAAGCCCTCAGACCAGCTGGCTCAAGGGGATCAGGTGATCTCTGGAGTAAACAATGCAAGCGACATGAAGATCTTGCGCTGTGTTCCCCTCCATCCCCCCGATGTGCCATGAAAGCCAACTTGGACATGAATATAATACATCAATGCTTACATATGCAAGAAATAGTAGATAAATATTAAATTTCATAACTATTGTTACTCACTCAGTTCTTGTACACTTTAGATTTGTACATGACTAAAATTCACAATTCTGAGTAAGAGTTGTTTTGGTGTGCACAATGCTGAAAAGGTCACTAATTAAACCTCTCTGCCATCTAATCTGTTTTTTATTAAATCTTCTTCTGCATAATGCAAAAATATGGAATGCTGATATTCCACTCGGTAACTGGTTTGATTAAAAGCAAGTTAAATATGAACATATCTTGCATTGAACAGACACGGGGCCCACAGAGAATCCCTTTAATTCATCCTCTTCGATCTTCTCTCTCTTTCCTCTTTATTTATTACCTTTGATAAATCACTCACCTCCTGTTTCTCATCATCAGGTTAGTATCATGTTACCAGCATCACATTCTGCTTGACAGGATCTCAGAAGAAAATGCACTGTTAGTGGTAACTGTGTGGAGATGCCTCAGGTTTGCATTAATTATCAATACAGTTTTCTCACAGTAAACTCACTCTCCCTGATGGTGGGCTATGTTCTGTTGGTTTCTTTGTACTCGCTGGTTAGATTTAGAAACTCATGTCTACTTTCAGGTTCAGAAAAATGTCAGACAGTTTCTGGAGGGAGACTGCTGAAACTATTGGAATGGACGTGAGGGCATGAACAAAATGGGGGACAAATATGTTTGCGGCTCAAAAAAACAAAAAACAAACTGACCACAAAGAACGAGGACCAAGGAGGGGAAAATGTCCCAGCATTTTCTGTTTCTGTCGGCCGGCACCACAGGTAAAGCACTGGCACATGACCACAAGGTACTTAACACACATAATACAACTACACGAGAATAAATGTGTCAACTAAGTTGGCCACTTACGTAGGTTGCGTACCTTGCCCCTGCAAAGACCCAGCGCAGAATACTAATTAGTGAGTATCTAACCAAGCTAGCATCTCTCTCCAACAGAAAACCAGCATCACAGCCACACAGAAAGGTGACAACAATAATGGACTGTTTTCAGCAAAAAATAACTGCTGACTAGGATGCACTGATAAATTTGTTGCACCTTGAATCTTGCACCTGACAAAGCATGAAAAAACTAATGCTAAAACTAAGCATTAAACAAAACCAAAAAAAAAGACTAATAAAAATGAGTAAAACCACTCTAAAAACTAATTCAAACTAGCTGAATTATAGGAAAAAGTTGCAATGAAATAAATATATAATATAAAATCAGAATCAGAATCAATTAATTGTCATAACATCTCAGATATGTAACGAAAACAAGTTCCAGAACATCCATCCAAGAGATAAGTGTCTGCGACCTTGCAGCCATCAGAGGCGCAAAACTATTATTACCTTGAAACCAACTCCAAAACTTTAATGTCTTTAATATGTCACAAACTAATTAAAAAAAAAAAACAGGATACAACTTGCCACAAAACTGCTAATCAGTCATCTATCCAGTTGCTTTCAAACATGAAAATAGAGAGATGAAGTAAAAATGGTAGAATGGTTACTACAATGTTTCTGTAAATCTACT
Organism: Pterophyllum scalare; assembly: GCA_024447675.2. NCBI lineage: Eukaryota > Metazoa > Chordata > Actinopteri > Cichliformes > Cichlidae > Pterophyllum > Pterophyllum scalare. Next base: position 9,904 of record JAMQGT020012698.1, on the reverse strand, counting down.
TTGAATTTGAGTTTAGTCACAGCTTGATAGTTTTGTTCGCATTTTGGTTGTGCAGAATGCAAAAAATTGTGTGATTTTTTTTTAAAAACAGTTACGGACCCAACTCCAATAGTACATTAGGAGGTATTCTCATTTCATTGTTCTCCAGTTAATGCAATTTTATATGTCCTCAGCATTTTCCTATTGTTGTCATTGACCTTGTTTGTTCTGGTCTGTTTGTTTTAACAGGGAAGCGTTTCAAATCAAGCAAAGTAAGATGTTCACTAACAGGTACTGCATTTTACATCAATTTTTTTGTACTTCTAACCACACAATTTTTTTTTGACAGTGAACAGTTTGTTACAGGTAAACACTAAACAATGCCATAGCACCTTATGTTTGGTTTTACTTGCAATGCCTGTTTGCTAGCTAACTATCATTGGTGTCGTCATCAATGCTGATGATGTAGCCTCCTGGCTTAAAAAAAGACACGGACCATTAAGGCTGAGCAGTGCCCAGCATTCACTCAACTAGGTGTTTTAAACATACTTTCCAGGTACTCATAGAATCCTTGGTATAGCCATGCTTGATACTATGAAGGCACTAAAGCTCTGAATATATTACTTTTATGTGTTAAAGTCCTCAATCTGAGAGACTTACCCCACAGAATTAATGCATCATTACCCTGACTGAAAGGATTTTACTATGAAAACAAAAGACACATTAAGAAACTAAAGCTAAATGTCAAATATGGTAAATGGAATAGTTCTTATAGAGCGCTTTTCTACTCTTCTGAGCGCTCAAAGCGCTTATACAACACATTTACATTCACCGCCATGGTTAACAAAGCTAAGTGCTATTATTATCTAACATTCACACTCCAACAGTTGCGTCGGAGAGCAACTTGGGGTTAAGTATCTTGCCCAAGGATACATTGGCATGCAGCCTGGGGTAGTCAGGAATCAAACCGCCGACCTTCCCATCAGTTGGTGACCTGCTCTACCTCCTAAGCTACAGCCACCCGAATATAACTTGTACTGTTTTAAATTTCTCTGAAAATGTAAGTAATTATAAATTTACAGAGGGTATGTCAGGATGGGGCAGCAAAATGGCGTGGTGGCTAGTAGCCTCACAGCAAATAGGTCCTGGGACCTTTCTGTGTGGAGTTTGCATGTTCCCCCCATGCCTGCGTGGGTTCTCTCCTGGTGCTTTGGCTTCCTCCCTCAGTCCAAAGACATGCAGTTAGTGGGGTTAGGTTCAGTGGTAACTCTAAGTTGCCTATAGGCGTGAATGTGAGTGTGAATGGATGTCTGTCTATCCGTGTTAGCCCTGCAAAAGACTGGCAACCTGTCGAGGGGCAGCCCGAGGCACAGGAGACATATGCAGCTGCAGGGGCCCCCCAAGCTCACAAAAATTTTTCATTAAACTTTTTTTTTTTTTAACATGCCAATGTCCTAAAAAAGAGGAAACTATTGTAACACTCCAAAACTGTACAATTGTAACAATGCTAATTTAATGAGTAGGCTACTTGCTGACTGACTGTGTGTGTCAGTAGGCATTTGGGTAGTCTGGGCAGACGTGTATTGGCAATGCTTCAAGTGACCTTGATGGTCCATCAGTTATGGTCATTTGTGGATGAGGCTACAAAACAAAAAACGTCACAGAAAATGACCTGTCCCTCTGTGGCAGAGAAGATGAAAAAGAGAAGATTGGAGGAAGGAAACAGGCAAGAAGACAAAGATAGGTTTTGATGATTAATTACAATGTTTAAAGTTACTGTTAAAGTATTTTGGAGCTCAACCCACAGTCACTGCCCCAGATGCCTCAAGTACCTCCTCAGCTGATGACAGTACAACAGGTGAGATTAAACAATGGGTATTCATATTTATGTTGCATTATCTGGCATGACAGATTTAACATAGCTTTTTCTCATTTTTTGATGATTGCAGGTTCATCAAGAGCAGAGTTACTAGCATGCCCTCGAACAGAAGGAGCAGCAATTGCATCTGTTTCAACTTCAGCTGTTGAGGCAGGTCAGTGGAGGGACCCCAAATCACATTTTGCTTAGGGCCCCTTCAAGGCTTGGGCTGGCCCTGCCAGAGTGTACCTAGGCTCCAGCACCCCTGTGACCCTGATAAGGTTAAGTGGCAGAAAATGGATTGATGGATTTATGGTCAGTATTCTGCCGTGTGTGTGTGTGTGTGTGTGTGTGTGCGTGTGTTTCATTTAGGGGTTGAAAAAAGCTAAGGTCAGGATCTAGAAAATGGATAATTCAATGAGGGTTCTCACAAGTATACAAGTACAAATGTATGTGTACGTGGGTGTGCATGTGATGAACCTTGTGCAGAGTTTCATCAATCCATGTTGGCTGAGCTAACAGAATTATTGGACAATGTTCTTCTGATGTCACCACTTTGGTCTGCAGTCATGTGATCACACACATAGATGACAGACACACACATACATTGTTCATTGATGCAAAGAAGGGACTTTTATTCCTAATCTTATGGCAGATGTGTTGTCAAATTGGTAAAGAGGTTTCATAGTATGCTTGTATTTGTCTGTTTGCATGTGTTTTCTTAAACTGTGGTGTATTCAGCTCTTGAAAACAGACGATATGTTCAACCCCAAATCTCTACAGATCCACCCCGGTGCACGCTGAATAATTTATAGTGATTACTTTGGGTGTGTCAGACAGCGTAACTGAATTTTAGTGCTCCAGCTGCTGGGGCGTGCATATGCTAATTACTGTGTGATCTTGCATATGTGGTGTTGAAGTTTTGTGTTACGTTACAAGTGTGTATTTATGATTGTGAGTATATGTATCTCTTGCTATTATATCACCCATTGGTATTCCTGAGAGGCCTGTATTGATCCATTATTCTGGCTGTATTCCCACAGGAATAAAATCTGTCCCTCACTCAGATAAGTGAACTCTCTCTCTCTCTCTCTCTCGTGTGTGTGTGTGTGTGTGCGCGCGTGTGTTATCACATTACTGCAGACCAAAGTGATGACATCAGAATACTAGCCATCATGGTCAACTGCATGCATTTGCTCTTGTATACTTGGGAGGACCCTCAAAAACATTATGCATTTCCTATCCAACCCAGAATTGACACAAATCTTGACAGCTCAAAGAGAGCAAACACATCATCTAGAGGGACATGTGCATCTATGTGGATATGCTGACGTGTCACATGTGTAGATGAACATACCGCGTATTTAATATTAGATCCTGATCAGTCCAATGAAGTTCCACATATGTGAACATCGCTTTCCCTTGTTTTTTTGCATGCTGTCCATTAAAATCAAAGGAAGAATCTGACACACAGTCATTAAATACAGGGTTACTGTATGTAAGAGATGAGACAGAGAGAACAGTGGCCTAAAAGTAGCAAAGTATGTGAAATGTGATTTGAGATACTGAAGAATTGTGTTTTCATAAAAAGAGAGCTTTGGCTCTCTGAGTTTTCAATTTCAACCAATTTCTGTGCAGCAAACAGATATATCACTTTAAAGAGGAACTTTACTGTCAGTGATGCATTGTGTGATTTCATGGTGCAGTTATTAATGCATTCGCCTTAGATGTGAAAGCTTCCTGGTTCCACACTGGGAGGAGAAACAAACTTCACAAGCTACAGCTCAAGCTGGTGTACTCCTAATGCCGGTCCCAAGCTTGGATACATGGGAGGGTTGCATCAGGAAGGGCATCCGACATAAACTCTGTGCCAAATGCATAGATCCACCTGTTTCCCTTTGGAAATAAGGGAGCCGCCACTCCACTCTCTGTAATCCAGAGACTGAGCAACTATTCTTACCTTCCAGTTCTGATGCATTAAAATAGAAGTACTGTGGCCCTGAAACATGTAGGGAGCTGCTCTAAACATTGAATGGACCCAAAGCTTCTGCCTTGCACTCACAGCTGTGGTAATTATGCATTTATTCTGACTAAATCTTCTAAATAATGGTTGTTGTTGTAGCCATGACAGTTGCAAATGTGTTATGCTTTAATGCATTTTTTCTAGCATTAAATAATAAAGCAGTCTGCATTATACATTTGCCTTCTGAAAACCTTAGTACATCACTGTTGTGTGATTCATTTAAAAAACACCCTCCCCAGATTTTGAGTACTGACAGCAAACTTTCTGCAAATATAAATCGAGGAAGGCCACCTATGCCCAGTTTTAATGGCCTGACAATTTTATTATATATTTTTTAATTATTATTATATTTTTTTAATGTCCAGAGGGTTTTGTGATGGCACTTAAATGTAGCCCTAAAAGTCCTCAAATTCTCAAATATCCTCACTTTTAAAAAAATGTCATCTCAGATTTCGACCATATCCTAAATATTAAAGTAGTAAGACAACATTTACCTTCCATCATTTAATTTTAATGATGGGAAGACAGAATGAAATAGAGAAGAAAAAAACCCCCAAAAGGACAGAGAAAAGATGCAACTGTGTGTTATTACTGTTCAATATGTGTAAATAGACTGGTTCTTATTTACATGTAGCGCTTTTCTATTATATGAGCACTCAAAGTGCTTTTTACAGCATGTCTCATTCATTCAAGCACTTTCTACATGTAAGTGCTTTCTATCTAACAATCACACACACATCAGGAGCAACTCAGTATCAGTTTCAGCATCTTGCCCAAGGATACTTTAGCCTGCAGACTAGAGCAGCCAGGGATTGAACCACCAACCTTCCAATTCAGTAGATGACCTGCTCTACCCCCTGAGCTACTACCACCCCTGTCTGCATGTGCATGTGTGTCTGTTTTCTGCATTAATCACAAAGCTATCTCACAGGGAACTCTGATGTGTGTTCACATCATTCTTCACCCCTGACACTATATATGTATTCATGTATGTATTCAGTTCATGCAGCAGCTGTTGGTACATTTTAATTTTTCTTTGTATAAATGTGACATTTCAGAATCCACATTCACAAGTTCTGGTTGTGTGTGTTTGTTGTAGGCTTTCACAAAACTCCAGTACTGGATACAGAATTTGTAGATTAGCTTCTGTTTAGAATGTATTTGCCTTTGGCTGAACTTGCTTCATTTGGTAAACTCCCATCTTGCCACTCTGTTTTTATTGGCCAACAGCTAGGAGAACAAACTGTTAGAGCCAACCAGAGGATGAGCGAAGAGGCTGTGCTCACACAGCGTCATGGTCCCCAGTCCTCCCCTGGTCAGCTCGCCCTTTTCTTTCTGTCTCTTGTCTTGTGCTCTCTCCCTCCCTCTTCTGTCGGTGTGAATGTGTCTGTGCGGATGTGTGTGTTTTTCTGTTCCAAAGGCAGAGCATCCCTGTGGTCTCCACCCTGTCAGTCACACACCTGAACCACATGTAAAATCACTTCCTGCAGGCTGTTGACCTAGTTCTTGGCTGGCTACGAAAGCCTGGAGCAGTTTCTCAGTCACCGTCAGAGGATTGCACCAAATATGGTGACGCAAGTTTGGCTCAAGATTTAAATTAATGTTTCCTTAGTGTGAATTCACCTTTGTCCAGAGGCCCAACTCAAATTCCTGATTTAAAACTATTGTTAAATCTACAGACAAATTCAAGGGGAAAAAAAAAAAACTAGATAAAGAATGGATCACCATGTGCCACCAGAACAGCTAAAATACACCTTAGTTTTGACTCTTTAAGTCTCTGGAGAGATGAAACACCATCCTATCATTGTTTTGATGATGGTGGTCTAATACATTGTTCAGAAGTGTCCCGTAGGTGTTCCATATGGCTGATATCTGGTGACTGTGTGAATAAGTCACATTATTTCATTCATTATCAAACTATTAGGAGAAAGAGACCTCATGTCCTATGGATGGGGACATCCAGGAAGGCACCATTAGGATGATTTATCATAGGACAAACCAAACAAATTAGGAATGATTGTCAGTGTTACAGGGATAAGTGGACCTGATGCTTCCAAACAAGGACCCTGCAACATTGCATAAACCCCTCAGACCAGGTGAGTGATTCTAAGCTTAGTGAGCACCAGACCTAGGGTGCTGTTATAATTGTACCCTGAATATATTTTACAAATGACTTTAAATAACAAACTGTGCCATATTCAAATATAAATGTAGCTAAACCAGTGGGCCTACATGGGGGGAGTTCTATACTGCACTTACAAATGGATTTCTGTGGCTAAGGAAGGCTGTGTTACTTTGAACACACACAAATAAACTGACAACACACAAGCTCAGACCACATTGCTGAGACTTCCTTGTATACACAGTTCCACTCTTTTGAAGCGAGCGTGCTCTCCTATATTGAGTCATTCTCTGTATTGTCACAGTAATTAAGTAAGAGAGGTAAACAGCAGCTGCCTCCCCTGCACTGAGGGCTCCTACAGTATATTAATGTATGCAATGGAGCTGTGGGCTCTTACTCAAATTAATATTAGACTAAGACTGTTGATACACACACACACACACACACACACACACACATACAGAGGACACCTCAGATTGCCATTGTTCTAGGTAATATGTGGTTATATATGTGGTTTATATTGGAACAAAGCTAATTAATAGATGCAAAACAGATAAACGAGAGATAAATGAAGACACAGAATGCAGACATGCAGAGTCATTTCCTCTCTTCACATCAAAACAGTCTCTCAGTGTGAGGCTGGACACTGACAGACTGCTATTGACTCCTCCCATCAAAACTCTCTGACCCTGCGGAGGTTTCCTGGAGGCAACAGAGAAGCAGCAGTGGTGACAGGCTATGTCAGGATAGTCAATGTGGATATCTCTAATTTTACATTCGGGCATCTTGTACAATGTGCAATATTGACTATCGATATTTTTACTATATTAACAGTTAACTTCAATACACAGTTATAGTGACACCCTTAATGTAGACATATACACACTGTCTGTCAGTTGCTGAATGGTGCAATGATAATGCCATATCTTCTCACACAGTGATTATGATTTTGAATTCCACACTGGACAGGCTTGTTTTATTACAGGAAAAATAGGTTGTTTTTTAACTTAATAAGTATTCTTAACTTAAGCATCTGAATAGTCAAACTAAATTTCACAAACTTAGGACAGTATCTTAATTGAACTTATTAACTTATGTTCATGCAAGAGTTTATCCCAGTTAACTGGTTGCCTGAGGTTTCATAACTTTTTACATTGTAATTAACTACATTTAGAACATAAAATATCAATGTCATTATAAAGAGCTGGTGATTTAGAGGGTAAAGGAGAGAGAGAAATGAATTGTAATCTCTACAAATCAGACCGAGTGAAGCCAGGTCACAGTCAGAGCATGACTGCAGTGATCAGCTGATATGTCACATGTTGGACTCATAAATGACTTGCAAATGGCCTTCAGAATTGCACAGGGGACACAGACGCACACACAATGATGGCTGCAAAAAATAAACTGTTAAAAGCATCATGACATGACTTTGTGTCATTAGATATTTGAATTTGTAAATTATCTATATTCTACACACACACAAAAAATTGTAAATGGACTAGTTCTTATATAGCACTTTTCTATTCTGTCTGAGCACTCAAAGCACTTACAGAACACATTTACCCATTCACACAAGCACTTCTATATGAAACTAAGCGAAGTTCTAACATTCACACACAATCATACTCTGACGCTTGCATGGGACAGCAACTTGGGGTTCAGTATTTCGGCACGCAGCTTGGAGCAGCCAAGAATCGAACCGCCAACCTTGCAACTGGTGGGTGACCTGTTCTACCTCCTGAGCTACAGCCACCCCCATTTACATAGAGAAATATCCCTTTTTCAGAAGTGTGTCTAGTTTGACTGTAACTATGCCTGCCAGTAGCACCAGAGACTAAATGCATCAACTGGCTGGGGACTTTCTGTGTTGAGTTTATATGTTTTCTCTGTGCCTGCATGAGTTCCCTCTGGGTATCCTGGCTTCATCCCGCAATCTAAAGACATGCATCTTAGGTTAACTGGTAAATGGCACGAGTGAATGGTTACCTGTCTCTGTGTATTATAGCTGCAATAGACTGGTGAGCTGTCCAGGGTCTGCCCTGCCTCTCGCCTTATGACCAGGTGATTCTTCTGAATTTGTGCCCTTTCAAGTCCCCCAAACTCATTTTCAGTTAACGGAAACCTCAACATATATATAAAAGTTTATTTACTAAAACCAAATGTCTTCTCATTATGCTGCCAAATATTCTTTCTTTTTTAAAAAACTGGTTATCTAACTAAGAGAGAAGAGAACAAATATAATTGCATGTTCCTACTGACCATGACTATGATAGATAGATAGATAGATAGATAGATAGATAGATAGATAGATAGATAGATAGATAGATAGATAGATAGATACTTTATTGATCCTACAAGGGAAATTATTGTGTTACAGCAGCAAGAAAAAATACAAACAATGACTGCAAAACTATGCATTTAGAAAGAAAAATCGATAAAACATAAAAAGTATGTAAGGAGGAGTTATATTAAAGCAGACATTGTACAAGAGATTAGTGCAAATTGCACTGATAATTAATTTAGTATGTATTACATATGGCGACTGTGTAAATCAGAATATGAATCTGGAAGACAGCAGCAAGAGGATATAATAACAAAAAATTGTGTGTGGGATCTTATGTACTGACAGGTGTGTTCACCTGTCAAAGAAAGAGTTATTTTGCAGTTTCATGGAGAACGGTAGGAATGATTTCCTGAAGCGTTCTTTATGGCGGCGAGGTTCACTCAGTCTAAGGGAGAAGAAACTCTGCTGCCTCATTAGTGTGGAGTGGGTGAGATGGGTTGTCCATGATGGAGAGCAGTTCATTTAGTGACCTCACTGACTCAAACATCTCCAAATTCTGACCTATGATGGTTCCAGCTTTGCCAATCAGTTTGTTGATCCTGCTGGCATCTCTGGCACTGATACTGCCCCCCCCAGCAGACAACAGCAAAGCAGATGGCACTTGCTATAACAGACTGGTAGAGGAGCTCCAACATCTTGCTGCACACATTAAAGGATTTGAGCTTCCTTAGAAAGTAGAGTCTGCTCATCCCCTTCGTATACACAGCATCACTGTTGGTCCTTCAGTCCAGTCTGTCAGTCAGGTGAATGAAAATATATACAGAATCTAATTACTACTAAACTATTAGTGCCAAAATATTAATATATAGTACATATCCACTTTACCTAGAAATACATAATATCTAAAAGTACATGAATTATTGAAGAAATTCCAATATTTACACAACAAGTTTTTTTCAACCCCAGAACACCATACCATTTACCAGCCTGCAAAATAACTGCATAAAGGGTCATTGTCTTATTTGACATGAACACCATGAATAGCAAAGAAGTGATTATCACCCAAGTCTCTTGAAGAACACACTGCATAGATGCAAATGTTAATATCTTTTCTTACCTTTATTTTAAGTATTTTATTGTCAAATTGAAAATATAAAAATTTTATGATCTCCTGAATATGTGTTAGCTAAACGTCTGAGACATTTTCAGTAAATGAGTCAGTTGTGAGCTTGGATGTAAAATGTCTGAAATAATTTTAATGGTATTTTAAATTTATTTTTAGACTACGCTCATGGCAAAATCAGCAGCACAGGGGCAAAAGAGTACAGAGCAAGAAAGAATTCATTCCCAAAGAGAAGGGAAAATATATTGTATGTGCAAGGTGGCACGTGCAGGAAAAAAAAAAAGTGATTTAAGTGAGAGAGATAAATGATAAATTTTCACAGGAGTACACCCCTGACTGCTTCTATATGAATTAAGAGTGTAAGTATCAGGCAGGTGCTGCTGATCAAATGCACTTGATTAACTGACCATCACAATTGTGAGTACCTTTATAAAAACAGAGGTTTTGGCAGTTAATTGGTCTGGGGCATTCAGGTAGCAATACGTAACTGAACGAAGCAAAGGTGACACAAC